>JAVYIG010018110.1:0-22478 GCA_035222895.1 Strongylocentrotus droebachiensis
ATTCATTTTATGATGTAATTAAGTTAATATATGTCGATTAATGTACTATTACCAGTCTCTTTTTAGTAAAAGGTTATATATCATGTTTTGTGTGGTTTTGAATAAAAATGAACTTGAACTTGCCTTAAGTTATTATAACTTTTCTTACTGGTTTCTCTTTCCTACTCAATAGTGTTTTTATTTCTGTTCAACCGACGCTGTCTTGGATTTCGTTTTCTTATACATGTATGTAGCATTATTTTGTTTTTATATTTGTATTTTCACTTATTTGTCAAACATCATTCATTACCCCCTCTCTATTTTCTCTACGAAATGAGTTACTGCGATCCAACAAATTTTGTAAATGTAAAGACAAGCAGTTGTAACGCATAAACAATTTCAAATTATGTTCCTGTGTGTATATTCTTATCAATAGCTGTCGAAATATATTACATCACTATAATAACACTATTCAAATACTCTAAATCATGAATCTGAAGCCATTTCACGGCACCTCGTTATTCCTAGTTTCCAAATCAAATTTCATCATTATAGCGCCGTAAAAGTGTATACCATTATTCTATCACGTAATTAATTTCTCTGCATAAGTTTTCTTTCATGATTTTAATTTTGCTTCTTCGTTTTGCAATCGTTATTATAATACTCGTGTTTCACACCTTGAAATAACAACAATAATAACAACAAACCCAGGTGCATGGTAAAAACAGATCAAGATAATAAGTAAAAGAAATTTAGATTAACCAGTCATAAAAGAACAAGGTATTGCAGATAATGACCCTAAATGTTATGAAAAAACAGCAGAAGCTATTAACAAGCTGTTTATATCAATAACAAAAGACCTCAGACCCCTGGACACGAGCAGATTTATACATGTACCTGCATTCTTACCTTCACAATCAATATACCAGAGGTCCAGCAATATGAGGTTTTCAACATGCTCCAAAAGATAAAAAGTAACAAAGCAGGATTGAAAGAAGATCTTCCACCTCGTATTAAGTTCGTGAATTTGCATATGAATTAAGCCTGTAGCAGATATCTTAAATGCATCTTTTCATCAGGGCATAGCATGGCAGTGGAAAAGAAGTCAACTTATTCCAATCCCAAAACCTCAATCACCAACAACTGAACAACTACGCCCCATAGCGTTAACTATATAGTCGTATCTAAAAAATGGCCGAATCTTTTATAGCCAAGTGGCTTCTGGAAGACTATACCGTATAAGTACATTGACCCTCACCAATATATGGCAATAGACCTGGTTTATCAACATCTCACTATCTTGTTAGACTATTGCATAACATTTTTGAAAATTGTGAGAGACCAAAATCTAGGCCTATGTCAACTCAGAAAAGGATATGTAAAATCATCCTAGGGAAAAGTTCTATAAATTATGAAGACGCCTTAAAACGATGCCAGCTTGAACGATTACAAATAAGGCGTGAAAAATTCCTGGATTCCTGAACGATAAATCGTTGGCATGTCATTACGAAATAAACACAAGTATAGTCAATATAAATGCAGAACCTCTCGTTTTAAACAAAGTGCAATACCAAATTGTATTGATCTTCTTAATCATCGCTGATTGTTTTAAGTTTTTCTTTAAAACCCCAATCTTTTTTATTTGTATATTTGAGCAGTTGTCTTTTTAACCAGACCATTATTTTATCTGTCATGGTTTTGTACGATTATGTTGATATGTTTCATGAATAGATATTCTTTCCTATTTATATGTATCCTCAATACTTGTAAACATATACATTTCAGCTTTCACTGAGCTACAGCATGTGCATCCTACTCTATGTTTTTCGAAATAAAACTGAAGCGTTCTGGACAATTATGAGCTTGGTTTTCATTTTTATTTAGGTCCAAAAATCCCCAAGATCCAAGATATTAGGCCTGTATTTGGCGAAAGTTTCAAGGACGATTTCAAATGCTAAGAAAAAAGATAAAAACAAATATGGCCGCCCACCTCGGGTGCAAATGTAACAACGTAGGAACTAGTATAATTTTCCCCACAATTAACTGGAACTAAATATAATGGCAATGTGTCAAGCATTTGTCATAGTTTTTATTAAAATTATCTTATTGGGGTTCTCTAAAATGATGTTTAATTGTTGAAAATCTGTCCAGATCGTCACCTTTAATAATCAAAGAACAATATATATATTTCTGAGGTATATGATTTGTTGGTACAATGTATATGATTACAATTGCCCCATGGGTGTGGCAAATATAACACTTGACTTCCAGTTATGAAACGATAATGGCTTCAAAATAATAAAAAATCATGCCAAGATATGCACCTTTAAGTAAGTATTTAACTACAATACAATAAAGTTGATATGTCAGAATTATAAAAAATATTTACAATTGTCACATGGCTACAGGGAACAGTAGCAAACCGTGAATAAATATATAGTTAGTGAATTGCCAACTGTCTTTGTGTCAAGTTTAGCTAGCGGTACAGTGCCCCCCCCCCCCCCTTGAACTTTTTTCTATTACCCCTAAAATGCTCCTGGTTACAAAGAAAGAGTGCCACTTTAACTTTGTAAAAAGTGCCCTATCCCCTTTTATGTCATGATCAGTGTTATTTTTGGATTTCCTCATTTTCGTACATTAACTTTTACAACATTGCATTCAGCTACATGTATGAAGAACTACGCCGGGTCAAGGCTTAATAGCACACTTCCTGTCACATACAAACGAAGCTTAATCTGAATGTGGCCTGATATTGATCCTCGCCGGGGACAAAGAGTAGATCCTTACATAACACCTATTGTTCAGGGATGATCCTACATGTATGTTGAAACCGGGGACAAAAGTAACACGTTGCAAAGCTAGGTAACGGAGGCTCCATGCATCCTATTATTAGGAACACGCTCTACACAGACCATACACATTTCGTTGCCCCACATCTGTCCTAAGGGTATTTAGGCAGGTCCATGGGCAGGTCAATACATCGAGGAACTTTTTACAGCCAAAAACATCGGAAGTAAAATCTTGAATTACCTTTAAGAAAAAATCTAGACCAATAAGAGCTTGATTTTCATTTTGTATTTAGGTCCAAAAAACCCCAAGATGTTAGGCCTGTATTTGGCGAAAGTTTCATGGAGGAATTCTAATGCTAAGAAGAAAAAAAATATAAACAAAAATGGCCGCCCTCCTCGGGGGCAAATGTAACAACGTAAGAACTAGTATAATTTTCCCCACTTAACTAGGAAAATATATAGGCAATGAGTCAAGCCTTTTTCATAGTTTTTATTAAAAATATTCTATTTGGTTCTATAATATTGTTGAAAATCTGTCCAGCTATCGTCACCTTTAATAAACAAAGAGCAATATACATGTATATATGTATTTCTGAGGGATATGATTTGTTGATGCAATTGTATGTGATTACAATTGCCCCATGGGTGTGTTTTAATTGCCCCGTGTCAGTGGCGTACGCAGGATTTTTTTCAAGGGGGGGGGGGTTAACATTTTGAAATCTGGCCAAAAAAATCGCGACGAGCCGCTGAATAAGCGGGGGGGGGGGATGGGAGGTAAGAGGACTTTTTTTTTTTTGGTCCCGAAATTTGAAAATTTGACCGATCGACATTTCGTTCCGTTGGGGGTCATCTTTTTTAGGTCATCCTTTTTAGGTCATCATTAGGTGATTGAGAGAGTAAAGAGAGATTGGGAGGGTAAGAAATATATATATATAGAGAGAGAGAGAGAGAGAGAGTGGGGGGGGGGGGGGAAAGTGAGATATGTACAGTATATTAAAAAAAGAGTAAAATAGAGTGTTTGTGTGGACATACAAAGAAAATATTATAATTATAATTATGATGATAATACCACTAATAAGAAGTAGAAAAAAAGTAAAAATAACAATAATGACAATGATACTATAATGCAACGGTGAAGAAAAAATACTATAATAAGCCCTCAAACAGCTTCCTGAAAAACAGTCAACTACAATGACAAATTATTAACAGAGTAGAGAGATAAAGATAAATAGATTTTCTCTCTACTTGGATTAAATCCCCATCGCGCAATCAATTTTTTTCTTCCTAATTAGATATCTCTCTCTCTCTCTCTCTCTCACACACTCTCTCTCTCGCTCTCACTTTCATCCACTGCCCTTTTATCTTACTCGCTCTTGCTGTCATTATGTTTCACTCTCACCTTATTTTGTTTACCTTTCCTCTCATTTTCACAGCCTTTCTACTTCTCATGTCTATTTTCCCACTTTGTTTCGCCCTTCTATATTTCTATAACTCTATTTCATTATCTCTTTTTTTCGGACACCTTTTTTTGCTTTCTGGCGTCCTCCCCTATTTCTCTCTTGCATAGTTTTTCTCCTTCTTATCTTTATCATGCCCTTTCAAGCCTCATTTCCCTTTAAAATGTTCCCTTCTCCTCGTAGCTGTCTTTTTTCCTTAACTATTTCATCTATCATGTCTTCCTCTTTCTGACGTTTCACTACCTAGTCTCACGGATCAGTATACGATATGGGTTACTAGAAAGTGATGAGGTTTATACACGAATATAAAGTACAGTAATTACCTGATGAATACTGAGATAAGTGGTGTAGAAAGCAATCGATGTAAACAAGACACAATTAAACGATTGTTGCAGCTGGTCGAATCATCCTACCAATGCCCTTATAACCATTATAACTATTTACACGATTACACGGTTACACGTTTGTTGCATCTGGTCGAATCATTTCACCAATGCACTTAGCTATTTACACGATTACACGATTCAGAGCGACATTCTTCAATCGTGTAAATTTACACGATTACACAGTTACACGATTGTTACATCTGGTCGAATCATCCCACCAACGCACTTAATTATTTACACGATTACACGATTCAGAGCGACATTTTCAAGCGTGTAAATCTACACGATTACACAGTTACACGATTCAGGTGAATCGTGTAAACCGTGTAATCCGAAAAATATATCGTGTAATCGTGTTGCGGAGATTTTCGGCGTGTACTGTACTACATAGCGTTTTATTTCATTGGTGTGTGTATTCTACGTCACAATAGTCGTACAACGTACAAAGTACGTCCAGAATGATGTTTTGAGAGAGTTCAAACACAGCCATGACTATATCAAAGTGTTGTGTGAAAGTCCAAAGAACTCGACGGTATGAACAGGGCTGAGTAAAACAAGCTTCATTTGTCGAAAGTCTGTTGAGAGGTGCATAATAACAATGCACGATCAATAATAGGAGGCGCGATAGCTCAGTCGGTAGAGCAGTGGTCTCGTAATCGGGCGACCCGGGTTCGAAACTAAGGCGTAGCGCTAGTGCCCTTTGGTAAGGCATTAATCCTCATTACCAGGTCCCTCGGAGATGACCTAAAGCCGTCGGCCGTCTGGTTGCTTACTTACAAACATTTATGCTTTCTTAGCAGTCAGGGAAAATAACCACCACAAAAAAATAAAAATAAATAAACAACGGTACTATTTCTGAAAAGAGGCAATTCAAATACAAAAGAGACTAGACCTATACAAAATCAATACCCTTTACACATAGGCTACAATAATGTTGTCATGCGAAGATCGCATTATGATACACGTTCCTATATTTAGTTGATCGAACAATTATAGTTGATCGAACAATTATAGATATTGATCCAACCTACAACGGCGTTGTAAACGTTCCTCCGAAATTCAAACACAAAGTAAAGAAAGTCAATGAGTCAAAATTCCCTAGACACACGTGTTAAAAGTCAGTTCCAAAAAGAAAATACCTATTCAAAATTCAAAACGTCACCAATTCCTAAAGATCTTTAAGTAAAATTCAAAATATCAAAATTCATTTGGAAACACGTTTGTAAGTCACTTTTTGCTCGAAAAAAATAACAAAGTCCAAAATGAAAAATCTCTAAGTAAATGAAAGAAGAGAGGTATGAATTCAAATGGAGAGTGAAATGATTCGATGGAGAGTGAGAGGGGTAATGATTCAATGGAGAGTGAGAGGGGTAATGATTCAATGGAGAGTGAGAGGGGTAATGATTCAATGGAGAGTGAGAGGGGAAAGGATTCGATGGAGAGTGAGATGGGTAATGAATCGATGGAGAGAGAGGGGGTAATGATCCGATGAATAAAGAGAGAGAGAGGTATACATTCGATGGATTGGGAGAGATGAATATGTATGAATGGAATTGATGGAAATGTATATATTGAGGTAAGGATTCGATGAATGTAAATATTCCTTAGAAAATTAAATACAAAGTATAGAAAGAAAGTCAAAGAGTCCAAAATTCTAAAAATATCTATCCAATATTCAAAACGTCAACAATTCCTAAAAAATCTTTAAGTAAAATACAAAATGTCAAAATTCACATAGAAACACGTGTTGTAAGTCACTTTTTGCTTGAAAAAAAAAACAAGTCCAAAATGAAAAATCTCTATGTAATTTAAATATGTCAAAATCCCATAGACACGCGTGTTATAAGTCAGTCGTTCTCCATAATAATAGCTTCCATTCATTTTGTACACATGATATTCCCTTTTTTCTCCATTGATATGCGTGTTATAATAAACTTCCATTCATTTTGTACACGTTGTACA
This sequence comes from Strongylocentrotus droebachiensis, assembly GCA_035222895.1. Classification (NCBI taxonomy): domain Eukaryota; kingdom Metazoa; phylum Echinodermata; class Echinoidea; order Camarodonta; family Strongylocentrotidae; genus Strongylocentrotus; species Strongylocentrotus droebachiensis. The sequence goes on from JAVYIG010018110.1 coordinate 6,574, forward strand.
CGATCAACAAAAAAATCCGGTAATCTGAACTTACGCTCTCATTGACCCTGTACTTAAGGATTTTTTCCCCATTGACTTTAACACTAAATCCCCAAACAGACTTCCTGTACTACTCACCTGGGACCAGTCAGTATGTGCTAAGCTTTCTCTAAACCTATCTACGCTCTTTACTGAAAAGTTACGGGTTATTGTTCGGGCAGAGGGTGCTACAGGAAGAGGGGTAGTAGTAAATGCAAATACAGGGAAATGATGAGACACATCACTTATTATTATTCGGAGTGAAACTTTTGTTGAAGGAAGTTGATAATGAAAACATTGTCAAATAGGGTTGAGGAATCATTGGATATTCGGGTGGGTTCATTAATTATGGGTGCAAAAGATTTTGAGAGCATGATATAAAGGAAACATGGTCATATGGATTGGTTGTTTAGAAACAAATGAAATCAGTAAGATATACAGTTCCCATTTTCAAGCTGTGTGATCAAAGAGTATTAATGCGGTTCTAATAACATGTGTAGCTTACTAATTTAGATATTTGTATAAATATTAATACTGTGAAACAGAACAAAGTATTTAAAGAGTAAAATTAATGATTTTCGTTATGTACAGGCCGTACGAAATAAGAAACTATATTTGTAGAATGTTATCGAACAACACCCAATGATTATTAATGCTACCCTGCGTTTCGGAACCGATGTCACCATTTATTATAATTATCGTCGTGCATAATGTGTGATTTCAACGACCAAAATTAAGATGTTGTTATACTTGCCAGTACTCATGCTTGCTTGTGTTTATAAATGTAGAAATCTGTACTTGTAGAATGTAGGAATAACACCCCCAACAATCACAAAATAATACCCTGCGTTTTGGAATTGCTTGCCTGTGTTTGTAGATGTAGAAATCAGCGAATGAAATCTATATTTCCTTTGAATGGTAGCTGGTGAACGCGTGTATTGATGACGTCTGGATATTCGCGTGAAGGCCATTCGTATTATCACGATTATTCTCATACAAATGTATTATTGACATCACAAAACCAATATCAAAATCACCGTACTTGAACTTTTTTGTCCTTCTCATTTCTTGCCCCCGAAGCTCACTGTAAACATGCTCCAATGGGTATGCTTTCAAGTCTACGTGCATTGCCCATCAGTTATAATACCAGGAGGCCTATAGGGGGATGTTTAACAAAGGGAATGGTTTCCCAGGGTCGCTGAAAAACAAGTTGAAACCAGTAGGCAACTGGTCAACTAGTACTAGTTAAAAACAGTATAATTTAACTGCTTTTTGATTGCGCGGAACAGTCCAGGTATTGGACTATTGTTAAGTAAGAATATCGTAAAAACATTTGAATGACTACTCTCTTTATTTTTGCTTCAAAAAAAAATCATACCTAAAGCTGAGGTTGAATAACTGTGCCCATTCAGCATGAGTGAAAGTTGAAAGCTTGATCTCAAATGATATTGGTAGGGAATTAATTTTCTTTTAATTTGATGTATATGCTATTATATTTCATTGACGGTTTATATGAATTTTTTGAACAACGACGAGTGTAATCCCCCTGGTGTATTAAGTGCATTTTCATGATACATTGATACAATAAAGGTTGAAATATGTTTTGTAACTTCTGTTCCAATGAGTGAAAAGTTGATGCTTACATGTTTATTTCACGAAATGACTATACTACTATCCTACTTTCCATTCTCTCATAATCTCTCACATCCTATGTCGCCCCTTCATCTCCCCCCCCCCTCTCTCTCTCTCTCCCCCACCCTCTCTCTCTCTCTCTCTCCCACCTTTTCTCTTAAATTCCCGAATATAGTATGAGTATGGTCTATCCATAATCCTAAAATATATGCCAAAATAGCTCTAACATTCATTTCATGTATCCCGTCGGCTCGGCCCGCTGTTATTTACTCTGTATACGAGGCAATTTCATTAATATATATGTATTATCAAAAATAAATTCCATTGAATATCATGCCACTGCTACGCATATGACACAGAGATGTATTTCTCTTTCACGCCTGATGTACTTGCTCAAGGGCACAGCATCTCAGCAATAGAAGCATGTGTGGATTATATACGGTGAATGCACGTGCAACAAAGTAAACTCATGCGAATAAAATTAAATTGTTGTTTATTGGCATTTCTAAACAAGTATCCAAACTAAATTTCAATGGGGTATCTGTCTGAAGTTATTTTATAAAACCATCACCCATTGCTAGAAATCTAGGATTATTTTTTTTTATGAACATTTAATATGCAAGTTACAGATTACAAAATCTGCTCATAGATTGAAAAATTAACCAACATATGTAAACCAACATACCACATGATATATAATATCTGACGTATTCAATAGTCTTTTGATCAGGTCAGTATAAAACGATCGTTTATGCTTGGATCACTAGCAAGTTAAAGTACTGTAATGGGTTATTGTATGAACTCTAGGACTACCAAGGGCGACTGCAGCGGGTCTATAACACTTGTGCAAGACTGAATTGTGGTTGTTCCAATTTTTTTAAACTTTGTGTTGTAGACTTAACCAGGAACTCTTGCAGCGCATTAGAATATATTTGCATAGTTTTCTGCGTATCATACAATATATTATCATTATTATTATTATTATTCACAAATAAACTGATATCTTATTACAGCGTTATGGTTATTTGTCAGGTCAATATAAGGTTTGAACCCAGCGTGAAAATTGCATCTAAAAGTTCTTCAATGGTTTTCCGGTAATGTTTGACATTAGGAACAACATACCAAAAAGAACATCGGACCCCCGGAAAAAAATATCAAAATGGCTTCCAATATGGCCGCCAATACTATAATATGGCCACAAAAACATAAATCATGGTATATGTCCATCTTCGTCCATCTATAATGATGTAGTTCTGCTGTCTATACCTATAGGTTTCGGGAGTCGAAGAATCTATTCATACCACATACAATGTGTTATGGCCCACAGGAAACCTGAAACATCCAAGATGGCGTCCAAAATGGCCGCCAGTCTCCAAAAAATGATCGAAAGTTAGTACATCCACACCTCTTCTTGCTGACAAAAATCGAGTCCTTAAGGTTTATGCTATTTTCTATTGAGAAATTGTTTTGTGCACGGGAAAGACGGGGTGAGGTCCATCGAACCGACTGTGGGGTCTGTTTCGAAGGCTTTTTTTTGGGGGGGGGGGTGGACTAGCCCCGCCGGCTACAGTCAGGCTAACCACATTAATGCCGATGTATAAAATGGCCTAAGTTACTGGGTTACTATTTCGGGACAGAGTCCCAAACTTGTCGACAACAAAGAGAAAACAATAAATTGTAATGTTCAGCTGCATAGAAAAAATTGACCATTAAAAACACCAAAATAATAATTTAATATCATAACCCGAACCCGATATAAAATATAAAATATCCATAATCTAGCTAAATGTTACTATTTCGGGTTCGAAACTTCACTATCGGAATGACTGTCGCCACCTCCTAAGCAGAAGGATGGGAGGGAGGGGGACACTATGGCCCGAATTCACAAAGGAGGTTTGTCGACAAACCTAGCTTTATGTGCGTCATAAGACGCGTTTCGACGAGTTCAAGGTTTTTAAAAACGCGTCGAAACGCGTCATATGACGCACATAAAACTAGGTTTGTCGACAAACCTCCTTTGTGAATTCGGGCCTATAAGCGTAGAGGAAAATGTTGAGTGTTTCGTCGAAGGGCAGGTCAAGCTGTTATGGTTATGGGACCGGTTGATAACAGATTGCACTAAAAAAAAAAGTGTCTCCCCCAAAGACACAAGTGCCCCCCTGGATCCACGCTACGCCACTGGTCTGTCTGAAGATTATTCCCTGATGCCTCAGTTTACAGTTTTGATGTCGTGTGGAAGGATGCACAAGCCGCTTTAAGTCTCTTCATTCCTGGAAACAGGGAAATCGATATTGAAAACAAAAATCATTCTGGATTATTGAAAAGAATATCTCGATGCCGGAATATGAGTTGACTATTTTCTGAATATTGTTGATTTCAGGGTGCTGCAGACCCCTCACCCCTCCCTACTCCCCGCCGCATAACCATAATGAACGATATCAAGGTGTAATTACACTCCAATGAAAAATTAAATTAACTAGCTCATTATTACCTTCGATGAGTTTGGATTTCGGTAGGGCATGGACGAGTCTACTCCAACCGAATTCGTTGTAATAGAAGGCCGCCCCTGGTGCGACAGCGAGACCGTGATTAAGACAGTGAATGGCAAACTGCTTTTCGGATTCTTTGCCTGCACTCCTGATGATCTGCGTGCATGAAGGAGGAAGGATGTACTATTATTGTGTTGTCCCGACATTAATTTGATCCCGGCTATATTTCAATAAAGAGTCATAGGCGCCGAAAGTGGGGGGGGGCAGGGGGGAGCAGGGGGGGGCTCGCCCCCCCCCCCAAACCAAAAACAGTGTTGACGATTGTTGACGATCAGCCATGCATGACGTTTTTAGTCTTTTTTGTGCATGGCTAATCGTCAGCGAAACGGAGTTAAGTCTTTTGTCAACTCTGTTTGTTACTACGGCAGGCAGGCAGGCAGTGAAAACGAACTCGTTTAATCAAGTTATGGAAATGCAAGCACTACTTTAAGCAAACAGAACTTTGTTATTCCTAGCTCATTTTTTCCTGATTAAGGTGTCATATAAAAGAGCAGAATATGAAATTTTTATAAATGTGATTTTCTCTTTGAAATTCAGAAACCGTCCGCCAAATGACTCTTTGGTTTCCTCTCTTCAAATTGCTTTTAATCACTCATGCTTGAAATATGCATCATATGAGTTGCATCACATTAAAGAGGAGGATCTAAGCTTCACAAATATGTGTCATTTATTAATTATAGTTATGATTAAAGTCTCGGTCACAAATGCCATTACGAACTGCTACGAACGCCGTACGAACGATTTTCAGACAATGGACATTCGGGAAGACAATGGAAAAACAGAGAGATTCGTACGAACGCATCGTTCGTACGAACCTTTGTGACCGTAGCTTAAGTTATGATAAAACATCGATAATTCTCGGTTTCGTTTTTTTCTGGGACGCACTGTAAAGCAAACTTAACAAACCTTTCTAAAGTCAGCCCAAATGAATAACCCTGCACTGGGTTTCACAAATGGCACATCAAGCTCTTTCAGAGTTTCCATTACGATAGTTGCCGATTCCATCAACATCTTATTGTGAGTTGGAAGGTACATCTTCAACCATTCTAAGTAAAAACATTATATAGATATATATACACAATATATTATATATAATTTAATTTTGATAATCCTTCGTCACGACAATATACAAAATATTAATAATTAAAGCAATTAAAAAAAAAGACCTTGAGAGTTCTCTTCTTACGTAGCCTATATGTAATGTAAATAATATATATACATACAAACATATATTTATATATATATACACATATATATATATATATATGATCAATTACCCCTAGCTAAAATACTGCAATGAAATCCATTATTCACCTATTAAAATTACACCTCTGCTAAAGAGACTGCGCACTATAAAGAGTCAGGTGTCAATTTTGCTGTCGATTTAGTACATTTCTGTCAGTTTTATAATGAAAGTATTTATTCAGGGTCATGATCTGACACAATCATGCTCCTACAGCGATATTCATGATATGATAAGATTTTAAATTCTCAGACAAAGTTAAATTCTGCTTTTCTAAAGGCGATTGATTCATCATCATATCATAAGACAATTATCTGCAAGATGATTCTTGACTAGTTAAAACGAAGACTCTTTGAGAGAAGTTTAGAAGCAGTTCTTCCCACACAATCGTTTTCTTTCTATCTTGATAAATTTTTACTTGCAGATCTGCTTAAGTTTTCATATTATCCGGAACTCTTGCTAATTAATTGTATTTTTGTATAAATATATACTGTTTTAAATCAAATAATACATCACCAACCAGGTAAATCTCGTCAAAGGTCTTATACTGGTATAAAGTACATGTATTTAAAAAGATGGAAATAGGACTCTTCTTTACCTTTGTCCTCAAGTAGTTTTGCCACAGCTATTTGAATGAAAATTGGAACCTGGGAGAATTCAATTACAAGTCCTAGGCCAGCTAAAACTCGAGGATTTAACGTATAAACGATTCCGAGTGGAGAACCTGGCATTCCAAAATCCTGTCAAATAAAAAAGCAGACGAATAAGTAAATAAATAACTAAATAAATACATGAGTGAATAAATATATACATGAATACACAAATATATACCTGAACAAATAAATGACTACATACACTAAATAATTGATGGATAATGAAGAAAAAAAGCGACCAGGTCATTCGGAAGTAAATGGTCCGAATTCACAAAGGAGGTTTGTCGACAAACCTTGGTTTTCGTGCGTCATATGACGCGTTTCGACGCGTTTTTACAAACCAGGTTTGTAAAAAAACGCGTAAAAACGCGTCATATGACGTACGAAAACCAAGGTTTGTCGCCAAACCTCCTTTGTGAATTCGGGCCAATAGGTACAGAATAATGACCATTACAATGTTCCATTCTTGTAGACCACATCAAATCATGATACAGGTCACAGTGAGGTCACTTTACCCACTTAGAGGAGGTAGGAAATCTGTGATATATTTTAAAAGATAATGAACAAAGGAATATAAGTCCAATACAGGGGCGTATCCTGGCTTTTTCAGAGAGGGGGTATGGTGAATATTGTCTCCGACATTGCTGTTTCTCAGGTACATGTTTTCAGTAATCCCGCCGGTCCTCCTTAACTTCGGGAAGAGGGTGGGGGCTTTGTTCAGCCCTAAAATTAAGCCTTAAAAAGCTATCTTTTGTCTCTAAAGGGGATGGGGCGATGGTCATTTTTCTTCCCTTCCCTTCATTCGCTCATAATTTATAGGAAAATAATATTAATGATGACGTGATGGCTCAGCGGTCTCGTTACCGGGAGATCCTGGGTTCGAAACAAAAGTCGATATAAAGGCATTAGGACTAATCATCAGTACAAAGTCCATCGGAGAGGACTTAAAGCCGTTTGTCCCCTGGTTGCTTACTGACAGGCATGCACATGCTTTCTTAGCAGACGGATATCAACAAACTTTCAAACCATGAATATGGATGGTAAAATTAAAAACCTTTGCTATTCCCCATAGGACATGTGTCTTTGTCTTGTCCGGTAGCTCATCTGAATGCCAGGTGAATATACTGGAACTCTCTACAGACTCTTCAAAGATACTAGCAGCATAGATTTCATCCAGCACACAATGTAGATCATGCCTGTAAATGAACAAAATATAACATTAGATTAAGCTACTTTGTTACGCTTTTAAAATTGTTATTGTATTTTGTATGTTATAACTTAATTCACAAAGGAAACGTTTATTGGTTGAAGTAATCGTTACATGTATTTCAAGCTTCTACCAATCTACTAAATGTTAAGGTTATTATTTGTTTTTTTACACTTCATTCGTAAATATACATGTACTAACATGTAGATAAGCTTACTTAACTACATGTTAGTACATGTATATTTACGAATGTAGTATAACAACAAATGGAAACAAATACGTATAAAATACATGGAAATTATTATAATTGAATAAGTATAATCAAATCAGAAGACGGCCGATATACTTGATATTAAATCCACTGTATTGATACTAAACATACTTGAGTATTTTGCCAAATCGTATTTGGGTAAACCTGATAGTATAAAACGGAAATAACTATGTACTTATTTGGGGGTAAGATTCGAACATTAAAAAACCCATTCTGTGATTTAATTTAGTGTGAATATAATACATTTTACATCTCTTGTTATACCACAAGGTAATCTCTTCTACCCTACCCTATCCTATTTTATCCTATTGTATTATATTCTATCCTATCCGGCCAAAGATATCCTATCCTATCCTATCCTAACATATCATATCATTATCTATTCTATTATTTTTCTGCATTGCATCTATATATCGTATATCAGTCGAAAACATACCTTTTACAGAAAACTTACCTTTTACAAAATGTGAGGTATTCCAAAACTTGTCGTTTGGTGTACACGGTTCCATTCGGATTGGCAGGATTGACCAGCAAAAGAGCTCTGACGTTATGTCCCTAATATTTATTGCAATAATAATAATAATAATAATAATAATAATAATACAATGATAATTGTAATGATAATAACGGTTATGATCATAATGAAGAAACATAATAATAATGATTATAGTAATGATAACAATATTAATAATAATAATAATAATAATAATAATAATGATGATTATAATAATATTTATAATAATAATGATGATAGTAATGATAAAAAGAAGAGTAGAAATAATGCTGATAATCGAAAAGTATTTTGAATAAAAAAGGACATAACATAATATTATGAGGGGGGGGGGGAAGCAAGCCTTTTATGAACATTTCTGCTTTCTTTCAATATAAATTCGAATTTAATGGGAAATCCAACCTTACAGTAAATAATTATAAATAAAGCAGACAAATCAGAAAACAGACTGGTGAAATCGGACGCTAAATTAGAAAGTTTTTCAAAGTTGTAATCACTATACGTATAGGAACTTCAAATTGTCTGAATCGGCAGTGTCACTGTGACGAAGTGACGGACAACTTTCACATTTTGTTCCAACACACAAAATGACTAAAATGTAAGTTTTTCAAAATGTATGACTCGGGATGGCTTTTTCCTTTTTTAGAAGACTTACGATAATATGCTACCCACAATATATTGTTGGATGTGCCCCAAGGGAGGAGCCGCTCAGGGGAAACAGAAGTTTATATTTTGTATACACGAAAAACGGGAGAGTTTACCGACTAGACGTCACAATCCAGTTATCAAATTGCCAACTTTCGATTCGCATAGAATAAGTGATCTCCTTTCTAAAACACAAATAACTCTATTATAATTGTTGTTCCGATTTATTTCGAACTTTCGTCATTTTGTTTCTCTTATTTTCATACAAAATTAATAAAATTATCACAAGGGTTGGAGTGCCCTTTATTAAAGTAACCTATTTAATTACACCACCTCCCTCATCTACGTTGCTGTAATGGTCAATGTGAATGGGTTAGTTAGCCGGTGGTGTCGGTGAGTTTTTTGGGGCGCTAGGGGCAATTTTCATAGGAATAGTTACAAGAATAAAGTTAGTGGGTAGTTGTTTTTGTTTTTTTTTTAATCTCGGGAACAGTTTAAGCGAGTGAAAAATCTCCACCAAGGTATTTGTCCGGGTAAAAAACCCTGGGTGCCGCAATAATAAATGTCCGCGGGGACGGTTTTCTCGGACTTAAGGTTTTGGGTGGTGCTAGGTCGGTATAAGTCTTTATATACTCACATTACATGGAAGACTTGATCGAGTAAAGCTAATTTAATCAAAAGCAAAAATAAATCTCGCACGGACAAATCCTTAAATAAGCCGAAAACTTTAAACGTGCGACGGAATAATCAGTGGGGCCATCCTTGTCGACCAACAACCCAGAAAACCGACAAAATAAAGAAATACGGGAGAGAAAAAAATGTTGGTCTCATGGGCTGCCTGCACTATAGTGAACCCTCTGAAAACGTCGTCAGAAGGTCCGCGAGACCGACTGTCCGTCTCAACTGACAAATGTGCTCTCAGCCAATCAGATGCCACGATTTTAGTATATTATAACGATAGCTTGTAACTTGTTATTCATATCAAGTTTTATGAAACAGGGTCCGGAACAACCATCATAAATTTGCATTAGAACCGAGTGTCGTTCTCACGGGATGTCCGTCTGGTAGGCTGTAGCTATTGTACATACCTCCTGTTTTGCTTTTTCCAACGCTGACTCAAGAAGAGAAACAGTCAGTTCAAACGGTTCCCTTCCATCTAGTTCTGCCTTCAATATTAACGACAAAACAAAAAATCCATTTAAAATTTATCATAATAGGTCCTGCATTTTTGTTAACAGTCTTGACAAGTAACAAGGGGGCCGCTGAAGGGTTTAGGGTGCGATGCTACTATTTTGTTTTTCTGTCAGCAATTTGGATATACTTCAACACTCTTCTTTGGTTGGCAAAATCACGAAATATGATCTCTTTTCTCTTTTTTCCACCTCAGTGAAACTTTAAGAAGAAAAAAAACAAATGCAGAAGTGAAATATTGGGAGGATGAGTTTTATGCTTACCTTGCTGCTAAGATACACTGGATAGGTCTTCGCTCCATACTGGAACAGAAGGTCACGTGGTATAGCTCCATACATAGGCGCAGGAGTCAAAATGGTGTCTGCAGTAGTTTGTGAAGGCAAGTGTGAAAATGAAAACATTTAAATCGTCATGACTACACAGGATGTGTATGACATTATGTTCATGCTATCCACTTCCATCAGACCACTCACACTCCCCATCCTCTCACGTTTGCCCTCTTCCTTTCTCCACCCCCACCCTTTCTTCCCCTCTCTCTCTCCCTCTCTCTCGCTCTCTCTCTCTCTCTCTCTCTCTCTCTCACCCACCTTCCGTCCCTTTCTCTCTCCTTCCTCTCTCCCTCCCCTCTCCCTCCCCTCTCCATATACTTTCTTCCTTTTTTTACAAGGAGCTTCAATTGAGAACGGAATTTAAAGCAGTTCATACATTCTGAGTTTTGGAGGGGTGATGGGACGTTTAAAAAACGTATTCTGGGAAGGAAAACAAATGGTGTCGGGCAAAATTATGTGCATGGTTTAATAACATTTTAATTGCAACCAGATGTTCCTCGACAGTACTCGATCTGCATTGATATGAAGTCGATTTTATTTGAAAACATACATTCTTTACAAGTGAAAAGAGCACTGGTTTTGCTATTAGATTCTCATTGGAATCCTGTAATGTAGTGCTGTATTTCAGACATTGGAGAACGAATAATAAGTGAGAAGCATGAGTAGATACCTCCTTCATCACATAATACGTAAGCCATCGCACTCAGTGCAGACGTCACTCCATTCAGAACTATGAACTATACAAAAGAGAAACACAAAACTTTGTAAGTCACGGTGCATAATTTGAAGAGCTCGGTTCCAAAAGTGATAATTTGAGGTAAGTTTGAGGTCTATTGTCAAAACATTTAATAAAGTATAAAAATGCTAAATCCTCGAGTAATAATATGATTGCAGTATACTCTCTATAATTATAAAGAAGGGAACAGCGTTAAAACTGTACAGGCTATCGTTAATAAAGAGGGGGTGAAGGAGACAAATGGACACATGTATATCCCCAATCGTATTGCGAGATTGCGAGAGAAAGAGAGAGAGGGGGGAAGAGAGAGAGAAAGTGGGATAGGGAGAGAGAGTGGGGGTAGAGGGGGGAGAGAGAGAGAGGGGGAAGAGAGAGAGAGAGAGGAAGAGAGAGAGGAAGAAAGAGGGAGAGAGAGAAAGAGTGCGGGAGAATACTAATGAAATTATCTGCCATGTGATTTCCATGTATGATGTGACGCTACATACAAAATAGTACCACAACGTTGTCTATGGTTGTAAAGAAATTGTTGGCTTGCACCCAATAGATTAAGATCGCGTGCTCGATCTTGTCATTGAAATCAAGTCAGAAAAAAAATTAAACCTTTGAACCAGCGGGATCTACTGCGTACAAAACAAAAAAAATCTTTAGCACAATAGAAACTTCACCCAGGAAGCCTAACATTAAAAGAAAATGTTGTTTGCTCAAATAGCATTGTAGAAACGATGAACACATTATCCTGCAAACAATGGACTCAACCGGGTGGAATCAACAGTAGTAGAACAAATTATCATGAATCCTATAAAAGGGTAAATTGCTAATCCATATTGTATGGTATCACTAACCGGGGTTCTCTCCTATTCTTATACGAATAGTGCAGTGGGTTTTTAACTTGCAAAGGTGGTGACTCTCCTCTACACGCCCTCCCCCCCCCCCCCCAAAAAAAAAAAAAAAAAATAATAATAATAATAATAATAAATAAATAAATATAAATATAAATAAATAAATAAATACATAATTAAAAAATAAAAAATAGTATACAAATATACACTGCCTTGAGAGGTTCTGGTTAAAACTATGCGCAAGAGGTGACTCCAATAGTACTATGCTGAGGGACGCAGCCCCGAAGCTAATGGTACTTTTGGAGTCACCGAGGCCCATAGTTTAACCAGTACCTCGAATAGAAGGCATGGTATATTTGTTTTATATCCTGCATCAAAAAATTATTTAAAAAAAAAAAAAAAAAAACATTTTTGGGAAGAACAAAAATTTAGAACAAAAAAAATGTCAGGTTTTATCTAAAAAGATTTAAAATATTTTGTTTTCATTAAATTAAGATTTGAGAAAAAAAATTGATTCAATTCAAAAAAAAAATTCTCATTTTTTTTTTCAACTCCCAAATAGTAAACCAAAATAGTACTCTCATATAGTACTTTCTAAAAATAGGTCAAATATTTCTGGTCATGTGACGAGCTCTCAACCAATCAAAAGCCAACAAATTTTTGATGCAGGATATAATAATAAATAAATAAATAAATAAATATAAATAAATAAATATATAAATAAATAAAAAATAAAAAATAATAATTAAAAACAAATAAATAAAAAAATAAATGAATAAATAAATACAAAGAAGAAGAATAATTGTATACCTTATCCGGATCGAGAGTTTCTCGAGCTTTCTTACCACTGCAGCTGGATAAGAACCCAGCTAAGGCTTTCCGGAGGCGGAGACTACCAGTACGATCCCCATATGGTAGCATCGTTGAGTCCCACGTCAGGAAGTCTGGCTGGTTCAACTAATAATGGGCAAAATATAATAAATTATTTCGAATGGTAGTAGCGAAACAGGTTAAATAAGAAACAGGGTGGGCCGGGCTTAGCATATATAGCTTTTGCTATGCAACTTTTCATGCTTGTCGTAGCTGCATATGTATGTTGATTTTTTTTCACGAGCGGCACAAACTATTTTGATCTTCGCCTTTAATACGTGTCTTCCCTACCTTAGAACTCTCATTCTCTCTTTCTCTCTCTCTCTATCTATCTCTCTCTTACTTGTCTCTCTGTCTCTTGTTGTTATTCTGTCTAAACCGCGACTGTTTCTCAACTTTCACTCATTTATTACTTTACAAAAAGAAATCATGTTACCACCTTTTCTTAAACTGTCACACGTTTGATTTGCTGTGATTTTCTTGCCTCCAAATGTTAACTAAGGGTTAATTTCCCTTTTTGGTCAAACGTACGTCAAATCATGTCATCATTTTCATTTCTGCAAATATGCCTTTGCTCATTTCGACCATGTCATATTTTATTCCATAAATTGTCTAAATATCGTCTGTTGAGAGCTAAAATTCCTTAATAAAGCTGAAATAATATTACTTAATGCCATTTTGGCTCTAAGCAGACGAAACGATCTATTATAATTTGAGAGCATCATGAAAATGAATGTAAAGCTTTACCTTTTCAGTGATGAGATCTCGGACTGCGTCATTGTATGCAGTCGCAAGATTTATTATACCCTTGAAAAAAAGGAAAGGGGGTTAAAAGGAAGCATTACTCTTGTGTTAATAATTAACGATAATCAAGATTTCGTCTTATTTTCCCGAGTTAGCCAAATTATATGTTAACAATGCTCTTCATGTAAGCCCTCCAGTTACATTACTCCACAAATGGCAGGTATACATTTAATCAACCTGGGTCTAGAGTGGAAAATATGGGTAAATTAAACATCTTGCCTAATAGGCCAAGGGTGTTTCTTTTTAAAGTAAGCAGCTAGTAAGGATTGAACCTGGGACGTACTATGAGTCTATTCGATGCTAAAACGTAGCATAGCTATAATTATGGTAAAGAACACGAGTCTACAGTGTGAGTCAAAACAAAATTTACACCTAGAAAATTGCTAATTATTTTAAAAGTCATCTATGAATAGTGAATTATTATACGTCTTATGAAAGAGTGTTTTATCCCAAATCTGTTGGTAATATTTTTGTGTGGTATGTGTGCACACTTGGATGAACAGGAGGCATTGTTTGCGAGAGTGCAAAAAATCGAGTTGCGCCAAATTGGCTTATGTGATGTTTAAATAAAACAATTGGGATTTGGGTAATAAATCGGTTTTTGCAGATCCAAATAACATCCCTAACAAAACTAATCATGCCACACATAATTATCAACTATCGAATATCAAATATCAACGAACATTTGTGCGCGTGTGTGTGTGTGCGTGTGTGACTTTGCTTCTGCAAAAAGCATAATTAAGCAGTGCATTTCATTTGATACATTGAATTCATTCCCTCACTCCGCTAATCCCAACATAATACATACTATAGGCATCACTTTGACTACCGAAATACAATTATTCGTAATAGGTAAATGAAATAATTGTTTACATGGCACTTAACAGAGATTTGTGCATTAAATTGATTACGAAAATGACCTATTCTTTCTAACCTTATTTTCACCAAGGTTTAATTGTTAGTTTATTTAAATGCTAGCCAACTCCCCTAGGCTCTACTGATTACTTTATTCCCATCTTTTTTAAATTGAGATTCCAGTAGCAGAACTTGCCCAAAATTTGAGGGAATGAAAAGTCGATTGAGCAACTTTAGAATACCCCACCACAAACATTGACCATTATGTTCCTAGGTTAATAACCGACACTTCATGAACGAAGCTAAATCTGAAGACTTAAGTTTCTTTAATAATTAACGCTAAACCTAATCCTAACCCTAACCCTAACCCTATCCCAAACTCTAACCCTAGGTCTTGGACGTTATTCTGCATAAACCCTGGAAGAGTCTCTCTTTTCCTCATACGAAGCACTTTATTACTTTATATCATTTTAAAAACATTGCATATAGAGTTTGATTACAATATATATACAAAATGAACAGACTGATAAAATAGAATAAGTGAGACAAAAGGAAAGTGGAAGTGAAAGATCAAGACAAGAATATAAATGCGTTAAAGGCTTAACTAAGAAAGATTCATCTTGATATTGTTCATTAAATTTTCTTGGTTTCTGTATTGCCAATGGACATAAAACATAAAATCGCTTTTGAAAGTCATCCAAATTGATTGACTATTGAAGGGTTTACTTCTAAACTGATTGGGCATATACACCTTATAAATCGCATAATGTGCGTAAACAATTAGTACATTCATCAGCAGAGACTCAGCGTCAATAATGTTGAAACCAATTATTATGATTTTCTTTTCTCCTATCACAATATCTTTTTGTTTCGCCAAACCTCCTTTTGTTCTTTACAAACCAGGTTTGTAAAATACGCGTAAAAACGCGTCATAATATGACGTACGAAAACCAAGGTTTGTCGACAAACCTCCATTGTGAATTCGGGCCAAAGTGTTTATAAGCCCCATGAAGGAAACATAACACTGCATCATCGACACCTCTGTTTTTGCGGTATGCAAACTGCAGTGGGTCGAGATGCTTACCGACCTGACTCATTAGCTTTTTCAAAACGAGTTTTTCTAAACACTTCATGGCATTGCAATTACCTTATTCACTTATATATTCATTTACTTCAATTACTCAACCCAATCCCTTCCCCCATTCTTCTCCTCGACATTATACCTAGTCTTCCATCTCATCTGGTATGTTCCTTTTTTCTCTTCTCATCCTTTATTCATGGACCTTTAGGTACTTCCACTTCTTACTTATCGTTAGTTCTCTTCTCCTTTTCCTTTTGAATATTCAGTCTTACTCCTAGATCATATTTTGCTATTGGTTTATGACGTATAGTATTTTAATATACTTTGCTTTAAAAGTTCAGTATGATGCTGCAAAGCAGCCTACAATAAACATAGACAGACTTGCACTATATAGACATCTTCTGAGTCAGTTGTATTGATTTATTGCTCTGCTACGTTTATGTTGGAGATTTAGGAGAGAGGATATATCTC
>JAVYIG010018111.1:0-22470 GCA_035222895.1 Strongylocentrotus droebachiensis
ATGGACTTTGAAGACAATGTACAGATGTAGAAACGCAGGTCTTTCTTTGGAATGGTATGGGTAGCCCTCTTCCTCAATGCAAACACCTGTAAGAGAAAAAGGTAGGAACGATGCTCTTTGTTTGAATAATGATGATGTTAATGTTTAACAAATGGAAAACTTAGACCTCGGTCTAACCTTTGTTGTTAAAATGCAACTAAAGAAAACAGGTGTTTACTAAAAAAAGAAAAATTAAAGAAATACAAAATTGATAAAAACTTGTCAAGGGTGGTTTTGGAAAATCTGTAACCACACATGTACTGCCCCCCCCCCCCCCCCATCTGATTGACTTGCTTCGCATTTTCTCAAACTGCTTATCCTGCTGAATTTCTTCTGCTTTTCTTTTCACAATTTTAAGAGTACAAATAAATATGTCACAATCATTAAATAATGTTTTATCATGACTGTTTGCAACAAAGATCTCCATTTTATTATGCCCCTAGACCTTGGACTTTGTCTTTATCCTTACCATAAAATGTTATCTTTTGTAATTTGACCTTATTTGAAGTCCTCTAGATGATTCATGGAACAAAGAATTCTAGCACGTGCTACGATCATGATATCTTTGCCTATCAGTCAATGGCATAGTTATAGTTGAAGACTAACAGGAAAAGAAATAGATAAGCTTCATTAAGCCCGCCTCATTGTTTACACCTCTGAATCAATTTGGGGAAAATGATTAGACCCAAGGATTAGATTTAACAATAAATAACAGGAAATGTCTTCAACATAGTGTTATACAGTATAGTCGGATTGCATGCTTACGGCTAATGGGAGGAAAACTAAAACGGCTAAAAATTGTGTGGCGTCAGACCAGCTGTTTGGATCATCTCCTATATGAAGCTGATTCGGCAATTAAGTTTCATTTCATTTCATTTCATTTATTTTTTTCCACTTCTCATAAAAAACATATAACAATTTACATACAATATCTGATTAAATACAACAAAACAAAACAAGAAAATAACATAACAATATTAAAAGAATTTTTAGCACCTAGAACTTATACTTGAGTATGTGGAGGAGCCAACAAAGGCCATTGGCCTGTCAAGGGCTGGTCTCCAGGAATAAATTAAAAATATATTGGTAGGTAAAGAACATAATTTAGTACATAACAAAAGGGAAACAGGCGGTCTGTGTGATGGAAAAGTATACACAAAGAATATTTGAGCATAAATAATTTAGGTGGTGTAGTAATTATTTTTAAAAAAATCAACATATTTTAACATTTCAAAAGACATTGTTTGTATTTGCCTTTGAAAGAGGCAGGCGAAGTTTAGAGCCTTGCTAAATATTTCATTGTTATTATCTATATTATTCAGAAATGTAACTGGAATTTCTTCAAAAAACAATGATGGTATTTTTTTCATAAAGATGTATGTGTATTTCACTGTAAGTTTAAATACATTCCATATTTCTGTATCTCGTAACACAGAGCACAATAAAAATATGCCCAGGACCTTTGTTCTGCACAAGTTGCCATTCATATTATACAACACTTTAAATGAAATGCTGAGTGTTATCTCTAGTTTAGAGATATTTTGTATTATTTACATCAATGGGCATTGTGACGTCAGAAGCGAGAGTTTATTCGTATTTCTGAGCAGGGCCGTTGAGGGCGAAGTTGTTTTGGTTCAGGAGCTGAAACACGTTTGTCAAGTCGTGTTGTTTGGTACTGAAGTTCACCGTTATTTGTCAGTTTACACACAAGCCCAATGTTGTAAGTAGAAGTCGACCTAAGATTATTGAAATTAAATGTTTTCTTTCTTGTTGAAACTGTAAGATATGAAAATGGAGGAATATGAATGGGCTAAATCTGAGTTAGAAAGTTGGAGTTAATGCACGAAGCTCACGTTGTGCCAGTGTATGTTGTGTAGCGCATGAATAGACATGCGAGGGTGCCGTTAGTGAAAGTAAACAGTGTTGAGTTAAATATGATGACTGACCTGGTATTATAACAGGTTTAATAAGAATTTGAGGAAAACTCTGTGTGATTATAATCTAGCTAATTTGGTGTCTTATAATGGCAATTGGCCGGGTAGACAGATTTGGGGTATACTACTATGACAGAAAGTAGGTCAGGTTATAGGGGTCAATGCAGGGTCAAGCTCATGAATATGTATAGGCTCATGTATATTTCATGAAGGAGAGTGAATGTGTATATTATATACAGCAAGGATGTAATATTAGTTGATCAGCTTATCTATGTTCATTGGCATTTATATTACGCAATGCTTATGACTGTGTTCTGTTTATTTCATTAAAGGTTGAACCGCATTCATCGTTTGGTATCAGCACAAAGGGTGTCACTGAGTCTTTTATACGTCAACGGTGGGACTTTAGTAAAGTGTTAGAGTTATCGTCATCAACAGTTCAACAACAAGGGTCCTTTGGATTGAACGCGTCGCCCTTTCAAGATGAGTGTTGTAGAGCCCAAGACTTTGCCCGATGTCAATCCAGAAGACTCGGTCAGTCAGTGTGGAAGCATCGTTAAGTCTGCAGGCAGTGCATCTTCTAGTTCCAGCTCTCGTTTACGTGCCAAGGCCATGGCAAGAAGTGCAGCATTGACGGCGGAGGCTGAAGGTTTACGTCGACAGCAAGAGTTGGATATCGAGATGCTCAAGCTGAAACAGAAGAAAATCCAGATGGAGCTACAGACCAAGCTGGATATCGCCAAGGCTGAAGAGTATGTTTACAGCAGTCTTTATGAAGAGGAGAGTTCTTCACATGTAAGTCGTCATAACAAAGGAAGTGTTATTACTAGCGTCAGCCAGCATAAAGCTGGCCATCAAGTTCAAGGAGAGGCCCCCTCTATAGGTCAAGAACTGAAGGACAACATTCCTTCTCCCATCCAGTCAGATCTGAATGCATCCAAACCTGCTGGAAATGAAGGTCAGATGTTATCTCACACACAGCAGCGTGTGAACCCACCTACGATCCATGGGCCGAAGGATCTGGATTCAACAATCGCCTACCCGGTTCATGAGGATTCGGCTCAGACAAAGTCTCTTTCCAATACCAGTCTCCACATGAACAATCAGTTAGAGATTCAAGTTCAACAGCAGCGTCTGTTAGAGGCCATAAGTTTGTCGAGTGCAGAGGTTATGAAGTTTGATGGCAATCCTCTTCACTACCATGAGTTTGTAACATCTTTCGACAACTTGATCGGAGGGTCCTCACTTCAGGAAGGGACAAAGCTCATGAAGCTGTTCCAGTGTTGTACAGATCAGGTCAAGACCATCATCAAGAGCTGCTTGATGGTGGAACCCTCTTCAGGATATAGAAGGGCAAGAAAACTACTATCGGAACGCTATGGTAGTAAGTTCAAGATTGGAGAAGCATGGATCTCCAAGGTTGTAAATGGACCTGCTATAAGACCTAACGACATCAAGGGATTACAGAGCTATGCAGATGAGTTGAAAATCTGTGAGGAGACCCTCAGTGCACTCGATCTCATGCAGGAGATCGGGGGCCAACGTGAACTGGTAAAGATGGTGGAGAGGCTCCCATATTTCCTGAGGAGCAGATGGTTGAAGGTGGTGAAGGGCATCCGACACCGAGGAAGATCACCCGATTTGTCTGACTTGGTGCAGTTGGTCCTCGAAGCTGCCGAAGAAGTCAATGACCCAGTGTTTGGAGGGTTATTCGATGACCGAAAGAAGGAAGCTCAAGGATCTAAAGGGGCAGTGTCCCGGGGAGAGAGATCTTTTTCCTCTCATGGAATTAACGTTGGCCAAAATGACGAGGAAGTAAAGCAATGTGTAGTCTGCAGTGAAGAACATGATCTCTTTTCCTGCAATCAATTTAAAGAACTTAAAGTAGAAGAACGTTTCAAGCTAGCAAGAGATTACCGTCTGTGTTACAATTGCCTGAAGGCAGGCCACCAAAGCCACAAGTGCTTTCTAAATCGGACTTGTTCCGTGAAGGGATGTAATAGAAAACACACCAGGTTCCTTCATTTCCCAACTGAAAGAGTGGTACAGAAAGACTCCGATACAGCGGAGCCACCGGTAGATGTGCAGACCTCCTTTGCAGAGAGCACCAGTGCTGCCACAAATGTCAAGATTGCTCTACCTATTGTTCCAGTAGAGGTCAGAGCTGTTGATGGATCTTTGACAGTTCATACCTTTGCATTATTGGACTCTGGATCAACAAGTTCTTTCTGCACAGAGAAACTAGCTGAAAAACTTGGTGCCAAGGGAAAAAGGAAGGTCTTATCAATTTCAACGTTGGAAAAGTCAAGTAGCTTCATAGAATGTAAGGCAGTTGGCCTCAAGATCAGGAATCCTTCCACCCATGAAGAATTAGAGCTGCCATGCGTATATACAAAGAAGGAGATCAATGTTAGCAGCAACAATGTTGCTACCACCACAGATGTGCAGAATTGGGAACATCTTAAGGATTTGGAATTTCCCACTACAAGTCATGAGGTTGAGCTCTTAATAGGACAGGATACTCCAGAGGCCTTACAGCCATTAGAAGTTAGATTCGGTCCACCAAGGGAAGTGTATGCCGTACGCACAGTGTTGGGATGGACTCTGAATGGGCCAGTAAATCAGCAGCAGCATCCAAGCAATCAACCATCATCCCATTTCATTGCTCAAGATATGGTATTGGATGAACAGGTAACCAAGTTCTGGAAGATGGAAGGCACGGAGCATCTAGCTGATAACTCGAAGGGCATGTCGGTGGAGGACAAGAGAGCATTACAAGTATGGAGAGACTCCATACAGGAGGTAGATGGGCACTACCAGCTGTCCATACCTTTCAGGGAGAGAAAGTCCTGCCTTCCTAATAACCGTCACTTAGCAGAGCAAAGGCTACAGTCTCTTAAGAGGAGATTGGTGAGAGATGGGAAACTGCACGCCAAATATGCTGATGTCATGACCCAACTTCTCGATAAGAAGTATGCGGAAGAAGTCCCTCAAGATTGTAAGCCTGACAGTGGTAATGTCTGGTACCTTCCTCACCATCCAGTGATGACAGACAAGAAGCCGGACAAGGTTAGAATTGTCTTTGATTGTGCCTCTAAGTGCCAAGGAGTGTCTCTGAATGACGTAGTGCTACAGGGGCCGGACCTTACTAATAACCTGCTAGGAGTACTTGTTCGATTCCGTCAGCAACCAGTGGCACTCATGGCGGACATTGAGGGAATGTTTCATCAAGTGAGAGTCCCCCTAACTGAGAGAGACGTCATGAGATTCCTGTGGTGGCCAGGAGGTGACTTGGAGAGACAGCCCAAAATGTACCGAATGTGTGTTCATCTCTTTGGCGGTACATGGAGCCCAAGTTGTTGTAACTTTGCCCTCCATCAAACAGCTGCAGACCATCCAGATGCCTTCACTCCAGAAGCAGGAAGAGCGATACATAGAAGCTTCTATGTTGATGATTGTCTGGTCTCGGTGAACAACGAGGAGAATGCCGTGAGACTGGCAGCTAGCCTGAAAGAAGGCCTGACGAAAGGAGGCTTCAACTTGACCAAGTGGCTGAGCAACAGACCAAGGGTCTTAGAGTCTGTACCCAAAGAAGATCGATCGAAAAATGCTAAAGGGCTAGACCTCACTCATGATGCCCTTCCTGTTGAAAGGGCCCTAGGCATTACTTGGGATGTAGAGATGGATAGCTTCCTGTACAAGTTCACCCCCAGAGACAAGCCTCGAACTCGACGTGGGCTGCTGAGTGTGATATCTTCAGTGTACGACCCTCTTGGCTATGCCAGCCCATTTGTCTTGAAGGCAAAAATGATACTGCAAGAACTAACGAGAATGAATCTTGGATGGGACGACAAGATTCCAGATGCAGAAAGACGCCAATGGGATGAGTGGATTGATGAGTTACCCAAGATGGCAGATTTTAAGGTAAATAGATGCATCAAGCCTCATGACTTTGGAGAAGTAACTGAGTATGAGTTACATCATTTCTCAGACGCATCGGAGAGGGCGTATGGGTCAGCATCATACATAGTAATGAAGAATGGTGATGGCCTGGCACATAGCAGCCTGCTAGTTGCAAAGTCGCATCTCACACCAATAAAGAGAGTAACCATCCCCCGACTAGAGCTTATGGCAGCGACTCTCTCAGTAAAGCTGGACTCAATGCTGAGAAGGGAATTAGAGCTACCAATCGTGCGGTCAGTATTCTGGACTGACAGCACGATTGTGCTGCAGTACATTAGAAACGAAGAAAAAAGGTTTAACACCTTCGTCGCAAATAGGATAGCGGTCATCCGAGACCACTCAGAACCCAGTCAGTGGCACCATGTTGACACTAGCTCCAATCCAGCAGATGATGTGTCAAGGGGTATTGGGGCAGAAGACTTGAAAACTAACATCAGGTGGCTGGTTGGACCGGACTTCATTTGCCAAGCTGAGAGTAGTTGGCCACAGGACCCAACTACAACTGCACCCATTGATGAGAATGACCCAGAAGTTAAACAGAAGAAGGGTATTCAAGTGTTTAGTACTGAAGCAGATCAATCCAATGCTGTGGACCGGCTGCTAGAGCACTACTCCTCATGGTACAGATTAAAGAAAGCAGTTGCATGGATCTTGCGAGTGAGACAGCATTTGCAGAGCAAGGTTCAAGGGAACACCTGT
Organism: Strongylocentrotus droebachiensis; assembly: GCA_035222895.1. Classification (NCBI taxonomy): domain Eukaryota; kingdom Metazoa; phylum Echinodermata; class Echinoidea; order Camarodonta; family Strongylocentrotidae; genus Strongylocentrotus; species Strongylocentrotus droebachiensis. The sequence goes on from JAVYIG010018111.1 coordinate 6,636, forward strand.
GATGTCAAAGGGCCACTTAGGACAGGTGATATTGCTGTAGCTGAAGAAGCAGTTATTCGGTACGTTCAGCGTCAGAGCTACACTGCAGAGTACAAGGTGTTACAGCATAATTTGACTGCAGGAGGAACGTCGCCCTCTCGCATCGCAAAGTCCAGTCCACTCTCGAAGCTAAATGTCAAATTCACAGGCAAGGGTCTAATGCATGTCGGAGGACGTCTAAGAAATGCACCGTTAGAGGAACAGGCAAAACACCCTATGATCCTGCCATATAATCATCATGTTGTACAGCTATTAGTGAGACATTATCACATTTTGTCTGGTCATTCAGGCAAGGAGTACGTACTATCTCTAATCAGGCAACGATACTGGATAGTCAGAGGAAGACCAACAGTCCGTAAAGTCCTGAATGAATGTTTCACATGTAAACGTCAAGCAGCAGCTCCAGTGGGACAGAAAATGGCTGATCTACCTGCAGACAGGGTGACACCAGGAAAACCACCCTTTAGCCACGTTGGAGTTGATTGTTTTGGGCCGTTCTTTGTAAAGCAGGGTAGAAGTCGGCTAAAGAGGTACGGCTGTATTTTCACGTGCCTAGTCATACGAGCGGTCCATATTGAGATCCTACATACCATGAACACAGACTCATTTTTGAACGCCTTGGAGAGATTCATCTCCCGTAGAGGAAGGCCAGAGCTGATCAGATGTGACAATGGCACCAACTTCGTAGGTGCTGAGCGTGAGCTGAGAGAAGGAGGAAAACGGTGGAATCAGCAGAAAATCCATGCGAATCTCCTCCAAAGGGGAATCGATTGGCGATTCAACACCCCAACAGCATCTCATGCAGGAGGTGCATGGGAAAGACAAATAACGGTGAACTTCAGTACCAAACAACACGACTTGACAAACGTGTTTCAGCTCCTGAACCAAAACAACTTCGCCCTCAACGGCCCTGCTCAGAAATACGAATAAACTCTCGCTTCTGACGTCACAATGCCCATTGATGTAAATAATACAAAATATCTCTAAACTAGAGATAACATCCCGGCCCCTTAAATGCGAAGTTTTAAAAACTTAACATTTACCCTCTAAATCTAAATCAAAATTCACGACAATCATAAATGTCGTACTTTCCTTGAAATGATTTTACACCTTTTAATCCAGGATTTAAATTCTAGCCTCAAAATGTTATAATTTGTCTGCAATATCCAATACTTCTTCTTACCGGTAATATAAAAAAAACCCTTTACATAACTCTATTACTGACAAATAGCGTGGTTAAAGGGAATCTGTCTGATTCAACTACAAAAATGTCAAACTGTATGAAAATATGATTACTCATCAATACAACCTGAAATGATTTTTTACATAAACCAACAATTTCTTAGCTGAGCACTGTCAACATGAAACAATGACACTTCTATATAATCTGCATACTTGCATAGTCTCCTTGTGAAATATCTGATTCAATGCACACATAAAGTGCTCACTATCTGAATGTGCAACGTGACAATGCAAAAATAATTTATATCAAGACATCACTATTAAATGTCAAGAAATAATGAAAATGCATTCAATGATAAAGGAAAGTTTAGCACTCAAAGATTCGCAATTGTCCAAATAAATGATGCCTTTTGTGCGTGTGTCAGTCAAAGGGTTTAATTGGAATTGACATTATTTACGATATTTAAAGCACCTTTGGCAGTACAGTACAGTATAGCGAGAGAATTTGGAGATTGAATGCCTTTTCATTATTTCTTGACATTTAATAGTGATGTCTTGATATAAATTATTTTTGCATTGTCACGTTGCACATTCAGATAGTGAGCACTTTATGTGTGCATTGAATCAGATATTTCACAAGGAGACTATGCAAGTATGCAGATTATATAGAAGTGTCATTGTTTCATGTTGACAGTGCTCAGCTAAGAAATTGTTGGTTTATGTAAAAAATCATTTCAGGTTGTATTGATGAGTAATCATATTTTCATACAGTTTGACATTTTTGTAGTTGAATCAGACAGATTCCCTTTAACCACGCTATTTGTCAGTAATAGAGTTATGTAAAGGGTTTTTTTTATATTACCGGTAAGAAGAAGTATTGGATATTGCAGACAAATTATAACATTTTGAGGCTAGAATTTAAATCCTGGATTTAAAGGTGTAAAATCATTTCAAGGAAAGTACGACATTTATGATTGTCGTGAATTTTGATTTAGATTTAGAGGGTAAATGTTAAGTTTTTAAAACTTCGCATTTAAGGGGCCGGGATGTTATCTCTAGTTTAGAGATATTTTGTATTATTTACATCAATGGGCATTGTGACGTCAGAAGCGAGAGTTTATTCGTATTTCTGAGCAGGGCCGTTGAGGGCGAAGTTGTTTTGGTTCAGGAGCTGAAACACGTTTGTCAAGTCGTGTTGTTTGGTACTGAAGTTCACCGTTATTTGTCAGTTTACACACAAGCCCAATGTTGTAAGTAGAAGTCGACCTAAGATTATTGAAATTAAATGTTTTCTTTCTTGTTGAAACTGTAAGATATGAAAATGGAGGAATATGAATGGGCTAAATCTGAGTTAGAAAGTTGGAGTTAATGCACGAAGCTCACGTTGTGCCAGTGTATGTTGTGTAGCGCATGAATAGACATGCGAGGGTGCTGTTAGTGAAAGTAAACAGTGTTGAGTTAAATATGATGACTGACCTGGTATTATAACAGGTTTAATAAGAATTTGAGGAAAACTCTGTGTGATTATAATCTAGCTAATTTGGTGTCTTATAATGGCAATTGGCCGGGTAGACAGATTTGGGGTATACTACTATGACAGAAAGTAGGTCAGGTTATAGGGGTCAATGCAGGGTCAAGCTCATGAATATGTATAGGCTCATGTATATTTCATGAAGGAGAGTGAATGTGTATATTATATACAGCAAGGATGTAATATTAGTTGATCAGCTTATCTATGTTCATTGGCATTTATATTACGCAATGCTTATGACTGTGTTCTGTTTATTTCATTAAAGGTTGAACCGCATTCATCGTTTGGTATCAGCACAAAGGGTGTCACTGAGTCTTTTATACGTCAACGGTGGGACTTTAGTAAAGTGTTAGAGTTATCGTCATCAACACTGAGGTTTACCATTTCATGCATTTGAATGAGCCTTTACATGAATACTAGCTATACAGCATGCAGGGGATTTTGTTCATCTACTTTTATATATATATGTACAGTGTATGTCTATCAAATTCCTTGAAAGAATGGTAAACACATCTCTCAATTAAAGCGCTTCCCTGAAATATACTACATGCAAGCACATTTCATTGTGGAATTTTCGACTTGTGCGTTAAAAAGGGAATAAAATACATTGAAACTTAAAGCCCACCCATACATTTCAACCAATGCATCCCTATATATCTGACTTATATGTGTACAGTGCAAACATCTTTAGATTAAAAATGACTGAACATACTCTGATAACAGCATTCATCAAATATTTGATTAACCCGATACATGGATTAACCCTGTTTGATGTGTCTGCCCTACTTTGGAAAACTAAGCCAGCTTTAATCTCATTTTTTTTTTTTGTAATCTATGGGAAAACAACTTAAAGGGATCCGGTAACTTTGTCTCAGATTCTGATTAGATTTTGGGGTCACGAGGTCAAAGGTCACAGAACTCATGTATGCAAAAACAGCTCGTGATCGCGTTATCTGAAGAACTGATTGATGGATTCTGGATTTAGCTCATGATGCAATGATAATTATAAACCTTTAGGTCAGTCAGGAACCCCATGACTTTTACAAGCCAATCGCCTGTCTGATTATCAAGATATTTATGATTGGAATTACAAATTTTGAAAAACGTTCGCCTGACGGTTTTCACAACACTACAGTCTATTGGGGAAAACGTGTATGGTAAAACTGGTCACTCAAAGATTTTTACTTTTTTGAGGCACTTCTTGATCATTTTGGAGCGAATTTTTTTTAGGGTTTCAATATTACACCATATGTCAGACACTGATAATACGTAGAGCTGTGCATCTCAGATTTAACATTGTTAAACGATCCCTTTAAAGCTGGGATGTTTGGACATATATGCATGTATAGTGTAATTCTTTTTAGACAATAGAAATATGTGGAAATCAATTCGAATTAAAGATAAGAATTTACTCAGTAGTTTGTGTATATTACTTGTCCAGGTCTTAAATTGTTCAGAAAATATTTTGTATCAAATTTGAACATGTATTTCATTTTTTCATTTTCAAATCAGCGCTCCACACTAACTTTTGGTGGGGGATCCAGATGGAATTAATAACAGTCTGTATGCATGAGCCCTGTGTACAAAGTTAAACATCTGGGGGGGGGGGACGGAGGCTGCTGGGTGAAGGACCTACCTGGTCTACAGATAGGACGTTGCTCTGATAACATTAAATGTGGGTCAATTTCAATGTCAGTACAAGGTGCCATGTTCATCATGTAACGTATCACGTGTAGTGTACTCATATACATATCAATGTTGTGACTTAACTTCTACTTGAGCTACATGTAGGAAGAGCAAACATCTTCAGAACTCAGAAGAAGATGAATATTTATTTTGCCCTGTACATTGATGTACAAGGAGAGATCTATCTCTACATAGTTTCTCGCCAATCAACATGTCCACCCTTGGTCAGTATGGAGGACCTTACACGTAGATTAAGAACATTTTCCCTCGCAAGAAATACTGGAAAGGGTGTACATCTAAATGTCAATGCAATTACAATACATACTTTCATCCTGCAAAGTTGCTTCAAAGGTCTTCACTTAAGATGTTGCAAGACCACATTTCACTCAATTTAAAGCAAGGGTAAACAAAGTTCTGCAGAGAAGCTTGCATCTCTGCAGATACCATTTCAAGAAAGGTTTCAACCTATCATATATCTTGATTCTTTCCCTCACACAATATGCAAGTAAATTGGAGGAAACAACATTGTAGAAAAACAAAATCTAACACGTTGACAGCAATCTGGTATCGTCATCATACCCTGTTTGTATTTATTGACCCAAATAATGTTGGGTGTCAATGGCTTCCACTTCAACATAAAAACCTTGAGACTTTTCCTGTAACCCTTGTAAACCAGGCTTTCTGTAAGTCCGATTACAAGGACCATCATCATACGTGTACTTCCCAATCAAGGGTTGGTTTATCGTTTATTTGGGTTTTTTACAATTTTTTCTTTAAGTTTTGCTTTCGCTCACGTGATGAGCAATGACTCTGTTATAGGGCAGTGGTCTCATAAAATGGAGGTCCCGGGTTTGAAACTAAAGCTATGGTCACATCACCTGAAAGTAGCCTGCTTGGCAGCTGGGCGGCAAGTTTTGAGCCAATTTTACCCCAGGCAGCAAGCGGCGACGGCCGCCCAGGCACCACTTTTTTAAGGGCATCGCTCGGTCGCTGCTGAAGTTTTAGCACGGAGTTAAAATTCGGGCGGCGCCTGCTCACTTTCACTTGCCGCCCAAAGTATGCTCGGTGTCTGGGTGGTCGCCATCCGGGCACCGACCTAATCGTTTGTATGTATTGACCCAAATAATGTCAAGTGTCAATGTCTTCCACAACAACATAAAAACCTTGAGGCTTTTCCTTTGACCCTTGAAAACTAGGCATAATTACTTCCTGTAAGTCCAATTACAAGGACCATCATCATACGTGTATTTCCCATCAAGGGTTACTTTGTTGTTTGTTTGTTTTTTTTACATTTTTTTCTTTAAGTTTTGCTTTTGCTCACGTGATGAGCAATGACTCTGTTATAGGCAGTGGTCTCATAAAATGAAGGTCCTGGGTTCTAACTAAGTTAATCAGGTCTCGACTTTATCGGGAGCCCGGTGGCCATTGGCTCCCTGAAACCCCTGCGGGCTCCCTGAAAAAGTGCTTGAGGAGCCCGGCTGGCTCCCTAAGTTTTTCTAGTATCAGCCACGAAAAATGCTGTTTCTTACCAGCACTTTAATCCATGTTTTAATCCATCTAAAAACCCAAATTCCGCAGTCAAAATCATGAAATATGCGCTAGGCATTCCAAGGCACACTTGGCTCAACTCCAGCGCGAATAATGAGTTGCAAAAGAAAACACATCGAGATCAGTGTAGGAATGCCATGCATGATAACGTTATATCTCCGCACTCGTAACGAGTGCGCAATACATGCTGCATTGTATGTCGGTGCACTCAGAGAATGTACACACTAAGACAAACGCACGTGGTCGCTGCGTTGCCAGAGCTGAGTGTATGTTTACGTCGACTCGTGTTTGTGATACAGGTGCATTTGTGATCGTGAGTGCTTATTTTTCAGCGTGCGTACCTGGATGGACTTGATTATTGTTTGAACATAATTTTACGAACTACAAACTTCAAAGGCGTGTGTAAAAAGGGGTTGATTGTTGTTTTGTGAACATATGTACGAATTAGGGAGATTCGTGGCTAATCGTTAAAACGGCGTGTATAAACGGTCAAAGGGACTGAAAAGAATAAAATATGGAATAAAAAAGTTTGACTTGAATGTCGTTGGACTAACTTAACGGCAATCAATAAATGAATTTATTATTTCTTTCATATGTTTTCGCAAGGTTTGTGTACTACTATAAACTGTTGTGTGTTTTTTTCTTACAGTTTATGTATTTCACAAAATGTTTTTATTGTAAATTCATTGAGTGAGAATTTATTATTTTGAAATAGGTTGAGCAAAGATGAATGTCCATTTGAGTGGAAACTGAAAAATGCGTTGAAACAGATTGAGCAAGGATGAAATGATCATATTTTGGGAAGATTCTGAAAGAAAAGTATGTTCCTCGTGGTTAAACATCTTTTCCAAAGTTGTTTTTGTCTGTTACTTTCCTCTCTGAATATGATATTATCGTTTGCTCAATCTGTTGAGCAATAATGAAGATTGCATGGATGATTGACTGAACATATTGAAACAGACGGAGCGAGGAAGAGTGACTATATCTCATTCTGATAAAACCTAAAGTCCAATGTTAGACTGTTACTGTAGCCAAAGGGCTTCATAATAGTTGTAAGATTTATTCTTCAGTACAGTCAGTTAATCCTCATGGTCACATTTACACTTAATAATACACCCCTCCCTGGTCCCGGCGCTGATGATTATAAAAAAAGGTATCGTGACGGTGTGTTTTAATTTTTTAATAGTTAATGACCATTATTATGACCACAAAAAAAATGTGATAAACTTGGGCTCCCTGAAACCCCTGCGGGCTCCCTGAAAAAGTGCTTGAGGAGCCCGGCTGGCTCCCTAAAAAAAAAGTAAAGGTCAGGCCCTGTTAATGCGCTAGTACCCTTTGTTGAGGCATTAATCCTTATTCATAAAGCTCCTCGATAGGACTTAAAACTGAAGGTTGCTTTTTGAGAAAAGTATGTTTGTTTTTGTAGCAATCAGGTAAAATAAACAATGAAACCATTTCTAGTTCTATTGTAATTGAGGTTTTATGGTTCTATCAATGTAGAAATATAGTTTGGAAAGTTTGGGGAAAAATAAGTATTTCTACTAAATGATTTCTGGCTAAGATTTTGTTTCAAATACAATTTCTGCCAACTTTCTTTCTGTCGCATGAAATCAAAACTCAAGACTGCATTTAAACATTAAACGAATCAATGACATGACGAGCACACTCAGACTTACGCGTTGTTCAAAGAGTTCCTTCTCCTGCTCGCCCGTCACAAAGACCTGCCGCAGAAGGGGTTCCCTTGCTCTGGCAGTATGGCCAAGAACACTTGTGTCGTGTGGGACATTATGCCAGGCAAGTACCTATACAAAGGAAAATCACCAAGAAAAAAGGAAATTTAGATTACATTGCAAACATGTAGACAATCTTTAACAAAATTCCTTCATAAAGCTCTGAAAGTGATTTTTTTTTTAATAAATTGTATTCATGATGCCAATTCAAAGTTGAAAAATTGGTGAAATTCAACCTATTAAAAACTTGTATCCTGCCTCAGATTAAAAAAGCTCTCTAATATAGTTTCAAATTTTACTGTTTCAGCTAGTTTTATATTCATATATATATAGGTGTATTTCAATAAATATGAACCTTATTTAAAGAAGTATTTAATAGTACATGTATAGCAAGGCCCTAAAAGACATCTAACAAGTAAGGCTGTAATTTCCAGTTTCTTAAGTATACTGGTAAATCTGAACTTATAGGCAAGACCAAGATATGTCTCGAACATTACCAAACACATCTCATATGTTAGTATATCTGAATCATCTAACCATTGTATCAAGTTAAAGCCCTAAAAGAGTTTAAATCAGAACTAATATGAAAAGGAATGATGCATTTGATGTCCATTTATGTTGAGAAAGTTCCCATAATTATATGGTAATTTATACATATATTGAACATGAACATCAAATGGCCAAATATACATTGGCTGTGCCCACCACTTTCCTCACCTTTAATTTACACTCAATGGCAAGTTCTTCAAACTTTTTCTCACACTGGCTGGCTGTTAGGGGGTCTAGGAAGAAGATACCAGTGGCATAGCGCCCAGGCTCTGGGAGCTCTATCTGCTGCTCCTCTCTGTATAGGATAGAAGTGATCATGCAATGCATATAATCTGTTCAGTTTACAGCACTTGACAAACACTTTTATGGTACTAGTGATTGCGAGTTACACTGTATGCATCTTGACATAAAGAGCACATGTACGTTGATGAGAATAAATTTGTGGTATATCCTGCCAATTTTACCTTAGACTGGGTACCGTAAATCTCTGTGTATAAGGCGCACCCCTATTTTGGGGGCACAACAAAAAAAAAAAAAAAAAAAATGTTTTGTTGCCGAAAACCCACGCGGGGAAGGGACCTTCATTTGACATCGAGGTGCAGTTGAAGGTGCTGATTTGTGCTTGTGAATTTTTCACAAATAATAGTAACAAATGTCGTTTTTAGAAGAGTGTGTAAGATCATTGATGTAAATTAGGATAAAACCTTGTGGTACACCATTTGTTATAGATTTTTTTTTGGAGGAATTATTATTATAAACTACATATTGAGATCTATTAGAAATATTACTTTCAAACCGAGATGACAGACAAATTTGAGTGTGTTGTAGTTTCCGAGTGGTGAGTCAACACACTGATCACTGATTACTGAGCTGAGAGACATTGCCAGGCATAGCGCCATAAATCGAAAATTAAGAAGAAACAAAATTCTGTACCTGTGTATAAATTTTTTTGGCAGCAAAAAAGTGTGCCTTATACATGTACACAGAGATTTACGGTACATGTTTCTCCTAATTAAAAAAAAATATATATAGGAATCTTAATAAATTACAAGTATGATTGACAAAAAGAAAAACAAATAGTATAAACTCTAAAATGAGATTAAAGAAAATAATCATACCGGTACTTGTCATAGATCAGGGCTTAATAATACATGTATTAGGCCAAATTTAAAAAAAAACATGTTTAGCGTCCTGTTTTTTTGAAAAAGAGGAAGGAGGAGGCCCTTTTTATTTTTTATTTCAAAATGGCCGCTCGGTACATTTTCCCTGACAGTCGGGGCTATTTTTTTTCAAGATGGCCGCCGACAATTTTTTTTTTTTTTAAATCAGAAATAGAGCCATTTTAGCAGTGTTTTTCATGTTTTTTTTTCTTTCAAAAAAAAAATCAAAAAATCAAAAAATCAAAAATTTCAAAAAATTTCAAAAAAAAAAAAAATAGGAGGCGGCCCCCAAAAAGGAAGCGGGCGGGGACGCTAAACATGTATATTTTTTTAAATGGCCTTACCAGACATGAGTCTGGTAAATGTAAATGTACATGTACATATGGGTCTTAAATTTCTAATCCTCCAAGCTAAATCTAAAATCAGGGCCACGCAAAGTGCAAACAGACAAATGGGGCCAGTCACCACGAAATGAGTCCAGTGTCGCATTAGGCTCAATCGTAGTAATAGCGATGTATAGTGTGTATGTACTGAAAATTGACCCACCTACCACATTTAAGATTTTTCCAAAAATCGACTTATTAATGTCTTGTAGTTTTTGTCCCCAGAGCTTAGGTCATGAAAATATCTCCTTCTAACATTTTTTGGCAAATAATATAGGCTATGTAATCTGAAATTATCACGAAAATGATGCATTTCTCAAAACTGGGTAATCCCATTGTTTATAAAGTCCAATTAGGTTTTTGTTCATATTTCTGGATATAATTTATCAATTTTAATGTGTGACCCCTTAATTTAAAGCTTACTTAATGTAGATTCATATAATACTAAAAAACAGGAATAAAAATGTTGACCAACTGGACTCATTTCGTGGTGACAGGCCCCAAATATACAAAATTAATCAGGATGCCACTATGAAAAGAGTAGTGTGGAGACCTCCAATATGTTCCATTCTACATAATGTTCCAGCTCTGAGCAGGATTATCTTTCTTTGAACTTCTTTGAACCTGACCTCCATGCTAGCTACATGTACACAATGCTTGAGCGGAATTTTATTTGCATGTGACCTTCAAGTATCATTCAGGATCTACATGTACATGTACATGTACAGGGAGAGATAGAGAGAGAAATAGAGAGAGAGAGAGAGAGGGAGGGAGAGAGAGACAGACAGACAGAGAGAGATAGAGAGAGTGGGATAGAGAGTCAGTGAGATAGAGAGACACACACACAGAGAAACAGACACACAGAGAGAGAGGGTGAGAGAGAGACAAACAGAGAGGAGAGTTGAGAGAGACAGAGATAGAGAAAGAGAGAGAGAGGGGAGCGAGGGGGTAAGGAAACAGGAGGTGAGAAAATAGAGAAAGCGAGAGAGAGAGGAAGGGGAGGTGGTAGAAAGAGGGAAGGGAAGAAACAGAAGAGAGAGTGGGTGATAATTGGGAGGAGAAAGTATAGTAGGAGAAAAGAACGTAGAATCCACAAGTATGTGAGATGTGGAAAAGAGTGATACTGTACAAAAGAAACAAGAGGAGATTCATTTGGGAGTGAGCGAGAGAGTGGAAAAGGGTATGCGGTGGAGAGAAAATTAAGGGAAATACATGTATAGAGAATAAGATTTAGGTAAGCTAGAGAATGAAATAAAATAAGAGACAGAGATCAAGAAATAATTGGGAAGAAGAGAAAAAGTGACAGATATAGAGCTTGAGACAATGGAAGCAGAGGGAGATGAGGGAAGGTAAAAGGGAAAGCGAGAGATAGATCTAGAGAAAGTAGGGTATATGAGGTAAGATAGAAGTCATTGACAGACAACAGGATGCATGATAGGAGTGCATGAGTGTACATGTTGGAGACAGACTACGGAAAGATTCCATCACTCTCGGGAGATAAACTGCCTCCAGTTACCATATACTGTCTGTATAACGGTGAGGGGAGGGGACATATCAGTTAATGGTAGGGCAAAACACAGCTAGTACAATATACTGTAGCATATAAGCATTTTTTTCTAGAGTAAATTGTTAGCCTGTACATACAGTGTACACAAATATATGTTCAAGGGCTTTATTAATACCTCATGGATTTTGTTGCCTTCACTTCATTTTTCCAACAAAAAATACAAGTATACTGTATGAAACACAACTTCAAGATAAAATGTATACTTTAATATACAATACCGGTATATGTATTATAAAGTTAATCAGTATAATTATTTGTATGTCTCCCCCACTCCCTCCCCCTGTCTGTCTGGTTGTCTGTCTCTGTCTCTCTCTGTCTATGTCTCTGTCTCTGTCTAGCTCTGACTCTGTCTCTGTCTCTGTCTGTCTGTCTGTCTGTCTCTGTCTGTCTCTCTCTCTCTCTCTCTCTCTCTCTCTCTCTCTCTCTCTCTCTCTCTCACACACACTCTCTCTCTCTCTCTCTTCCTCCAAGTCACAAGCAAGATTCCTGCAAACAAAAAGGAGGTCCATTTCACTTTGATTAGAAAACTGCCGAATTTAAAATTCAACAACTATATTATGTAACCTTATAGATCTTCCACTCTACTCTTTTGTTTGCTCCAGTTTGCTCTTTGACCTACCTGAGTCTACGTGCGTAGAGTTTGTGAGGTATGCCTGTCATAACACCGGCACCATCTCCAGTGTCATTGTCCCCTCCTGTAGCCCCGCGATGCTTCATGCGACACAGGATGGTCTGGGCATCCTTTATAATCTACATTACGATAAGGAAAACGAGAACCATACATTACAGAAGTTCAGGTTCATGTACATTTACAAGTACATGTAAAACAAAGTGTGTGTATACTGAGAAGAGCTTTAGTTTTTAGAGCAAACATCTTTTGAGTTCTGGTCAGAGAATTCCATTTCATGTGAAGCTGGGTCTTTTAAATTTAAATTTGAATTGTTTGTACATTAAACTGAAACCCATTCCTTGAAAAACTTCAGGATTTCATTACATTGTTGGTTGAATGGATCTAAATATCATGTTGGCACTAATATCCTTTTTAGTACGTTTTCTTAACTATTCATCTATTTCTTATTTCAATTTTGTTTACGTTTTACTTTCATGGGTTTTTGTTATTATTTATTAGTTATGTTAGTTCTCTAAAAATACAGTGTACACACACACAAAAAGGGTTCATTATTATATTCAAGTAACTTATTCAAGTAAAATTCAACATAATTTGACAATGCTGTCAATACTCGATAGCATGTGAAACTAGAGATTGGATGTCTGTTGATCTTTCAATTTGCCTGTCTGTCTTTCTCTCTCTCTCTCTCTCTCATCGGTCCCAAATATTATTACCCTTATTATTTTCTTTTACTCAGGCTTGAACAAAAATGAGAAAATAAAGATGTAGCTCTCTGACCTGACCTGACCTGGTTCAGAGTGTAGCACTAGCAGACAGTTTGGAAAAAAACAACAGCAATTACTTGACAATGTGCACAAAAGCACAATGGATTTCCACAATGGTAAACTGCCATTAATATATTTATTAATAAACAATAACCACATTAAATTACTTTAACAATAAATTGACTGCGGCATTAACCTCAGAATACAAACATATTTTATACTTGACCTCTCAAAACACTGGTCATGCATTGCATAAATGCACGCGTAGGCCTACATTCAAAGTCCTGAACATGTCAGTCTATCGACTGCCAAACTCGCACACAAACCATTCGAATGTCATTTTTATCAGCTGACAACGCAAACATGTACACTGTACAAGTAGATTTATTCTCTTCTCATAATATTATCATCTAAACAAACTCTAAAAACAAATATTTAAACAAATTCAGGTGTATTTGATACCACGCATTTGGAGTTGTAGTGATACATGTATACAGTGTACATAAGCATCCATGGGTAATTAAAACTAATTATACTTATTAACAAATCTTTGTCTTCTAAGATTTTATCATTTTGAGGGCTCTCCCCCCCCCCCCCCCCCCCCCCCCCCCTCCTCACCACCTGCGTTTCTGTTCTTTCACAAGCCGTTCTGTTACAAGGTTCTCTACTCTAAAGTTGGTGTTGTTGTTTGTTTTTGTTTTTTCTTCCCCTGTTCTATTGCTAATAATTTTCAATATAGATATTATTTGGAGTGCGGTTAGTAGAAAGTAGATACTCAAAGTATAAGAGTCTCAGTATAGGGCAGAAAATTTACAAACACTTTGGAATTAATCTTAAAACAAGAAAAATAGCATCCAGCTCCTTCCACGTGACCTGTGCACGGCTAGACATGATGTGAACAATGTCTGTGGCCTGTGATTGGATAAAAACTTTTGACCTACAAGTACCTACTACTGTCATTGTTGTGCAGTATGTGTACACAGGAGGATCTAGAGTATAGTAATCAAATGATAATCTTGTGATTGAATTCTGTGCCAAAATCTGGTCCAATCATAACTAAAAGAATTTAAAATTTTATTTTTTTGTGGTATCCTAGAACAACAAAAACTATTACCGGTAGGTACATGGAAAGTATAGGTAAAATACTCATACATGAAAGGGATTTTTATGCAAAATATGTAATGGTAAAAGTTAAATTTTCCCCCAAATGTTAAATACTTTGAAAAGCTCCCAAAACTTTGTGGAAAACATTAATTTACCCCCAAAAAATGTTTGAATAGAGCCCAAGTCTACCCCCAGTTTCACTTTAAACTTGTATTGCTCTCCTTTTATGTTGACAATGCCCCACAGGCATCTTTCACAAACTCTGGGTTATACAGGACCGGAGCTGGGGGTACATGTACATGTAAGTGATGTAACCCTGCTCCTCACCCCCCCCCCCCCCCCCTACACACACACACACACACACACAATGGCCTTGATATTGACTTTCTCTCTTACCTTATTTGATTGTTCTCCTTTGATGTTGACAATGAACCCCACCCCACAGGCATCTTTCTCATTCTCTGGGTTATACAGTCCCTGGGCTGGGGGCAGACCAGTATTGATGTCCAGCTTGGGCAGTGCCATGGTCAATCAAAGACTGGCCTGTGAAAAACAAGAAAGAAAATGCTGAATAAGTAAAACCTTCGTTTTCAAATATTAGACCACCCCAAAAAACTGTCCATTTTACCAGACATTATTATCAGCAAAGGAGGTTTGATGGGCATATTCTATGTAAATAATGTGCCCAGCTGATGCTGTAAAAGTGGTCAAATGGAACCCCCCATCAACACCAATATGGTCATTTCGGTTACACTCAGTATTGGCCTATTGGTTCTTGAAATACAAATGTGCACACCTGTACAGGTAAATTGTATTTTCATAAATGACATATATGGCACTTGTAAGAGGGACACCATGATACATGTAGATGCCATAAGTGTCAATTCTCAAAGTCCATTTATGTGTTAGATTTTCAAATGTATTCTATTCAATGTCTAATTCGAGGGCCTTCACCTCTATATAACCGAGCTCTTGAACCTGACAGGCTGATGGTCATCTTCAGAACAAATATTTGAGGTCACCAAATATAATCGGTACATGGTAAAGAAATTGAAGATAGTCTAGATGGGAATAGTCTGCAAGAACAGACTCCAATTTGACACTTTAGTAAAATACATTGCTTCTTGAGTGGAGATTAATCCAGCTTCGCAAACTTGGCAAGCTTCCATTTGTGGCAAAACTGGCAATTTTTTTACTGGTTGCCAAACAAATGAACAACAAAAGAAACAATCAAAAACAAGCAACAACAACAACAATGGTTAAGTACTGCTATAGTCTAGTTTGCTGACACATGCTAGTTGATACTGTTCCACACATTAAGAACCTGATGCCAAGCCTACATGTACATGTTATCTTGGCTTGTGTCAAATGATATGGGGTGTAGTCTACAGTAGTCTCAAAATCTAGACCCTAGTTCCAACAGACAAGGGTTTGTTTCTGCAAACGAGGCTGTGACAGCAAGTTACATGTACATGTAGTCTACAGCTGGAATAGTACTTCAGACCCTTTGTTATGATTGTGACTGGCAAGAGTTTGAGTAAACTGAGAATGAAAGTGGAACTTCAAGGGCTTGGTTCGGATTTCGTTTATCAACCATGTCACGTTCTGATCACATGATCAAAGTAATGGGGAGTAAAATAACAAGGTGTCAACATCACAAAACAACCCCCATGCCATGCCCTAATTGCTTTTCACTAAATGCTAAAAGTAAACATGTTTTCTTTCTGTACTGCATGTGACATCAAATACACTGAGAAGTTAGTTGGGGGGGGGGGGGGGGGGGGCGGGGGGGGGGGGGGGGGGAGGAGGGGGGTCAACTTTTAGGTAAAAAGAGAATGCATATGGGCAATATCGCTTTATTCATTATTTTGAGATCATCCTATTACAAAGTCAGTAAAAATCGCTCTTGCACATATTAAACAATTTCACAGTGCTTGAATGTAATGCTGCAATATGCACAT
>JAVYIG010018112.1:0-22467 GCA_035222895.1 Strongylocentrotus droebachiensis
GAGAGAGAGAGAGAAAGAGAGAGAGAGAGAGAGAGAAAGAGAGAAGAGAGAGAACAGAGAAATCGAGAGAACAAAGAGAGAGATATGAACATAAGTTACTTCTCAAAGACAATAATAACTAAACAAACGATCCGCAGAGTAATAATGATTTCTTGAGGTTGAAAATCCATTACATTGCTTGGAAATTAAAACAACAAATTGTTGGTCACCTGAGTTTATCTCAGGGTTACAATTGAACAGTTTTATAAATTCAATACATCAACATGTATTCATCAACTTATAATGCTCCGGTGTACATTTGCTTAGAATTGACAACTATATATAGCTCATGACCAAATTCTTTCAAAAGGACTTAAATTCCATCACCTCAACCTTCAAATGGGTCTAGCAATGGTCTCCTCTCACCAGTATGAAAGACAATCTCTCAGTGTCACCCATTAAGGTCACACCTCTCAATCTGTTTCAAAAAGTTCTTTCAAACAGATTGATTCCATCAACTCACCCTTCAAATGGGTCTAAAGCGATGGCTCTAGGTCTTCTTTTACCGGTACTGAAGACAACCTCCCTGTTTGAACCGTTTAGATCACATCTCTCAATCTGTTTGAGTCTGTAGTCAGTCCAGTAGATCTTATTATGAACCCAATCTACAGCTAGGCTCTCTGGCGTGTGCATATGTCTGGATACTATATGCTGAGAGATGAAAAGGAGACAATAATGAAGCAAAATATAAATATCCAGGCTCGTATATCAAGTTTTTATAATATGAACTCATTCCGAGTATAGCGGTACATCATTTCTAAGCACACAGAGAGAGAAAAAAGCAGATGGTAGTTCAGTCATAAGTAAATAATTCTTGATGGTATCAATTGATAGAGTCTATAAGCTAAACAAGAATATAGGTGCAGAGATAATGAGATCTCATCATACTGGAAAGGATTTAGTAACACTTCAAATTATTGGTATATTCCTTGAAAGGAAATGGCACTACCCACAATTCTTTTGAGATAGACGGGATATCCTAAATACGCCCTGAATTGGCCTTTAAGTTTGTATTTATGTTTTTTTACCGGATTAACCCTTGTAATACTACTGGCACTGATATTAAAGGTATTCTCGTTGTTTGGTAGCAATAGGATTAATACATCTTCTGTTCAAAGCTAAAGGGGGCGTTCACCCTGTATTAAAGTATATGGGTTGAAGCCGTTCTGGCTCCAACCAGGCACCATCATACCTGAATCTCTCCACCATCGAGTGGCATCCTCTCAATCCTGTTGGTACTCCTATCGATCCAGAAAATCATCCTCTCTCTATGATGGATGTCCAATGAGAGGACAGTGTCCAGGTTGGTTGCAATCTGTTGCCCTGGTAACGCATTCTGGATGTCTGCTTCTGAGATGGTGTCTCTGTGACTGTAGATGATCTTGGCTTCTGGTCCTGTAGCAAATATTGAGGCAAGATTTAGAGGCACATGTAAACCCTCACTAGTTAAAAGGCAAAAAATTAAAAAATTAATTTTTGCCTAGTGTGTTCAAAAAGCCAACAATCATGGATTATACTAGTTCAGATAAATTCAGTAGAATTTTTCAATACTTTTGTTTTTTCTTCTTCATAATAATAATGATAAAAATCATCAATGTCATCTGCATTTTCATCCTTTTTAATTGTTATGCATTATTATCAGCATCATCTATATCACTATCCTTCTACTTCTCCTCATCATCAACATCATTGATCATCATCTCTATCATCATCATCATTAGTTGCAACACCATCATCATCATCAACACCATCATCATCTTCATCATCACCACCACCACCACCACCACCACCACCACCACCACCACCACCACCACCACCACCACCACCACCACCACCACCACCACCACCACCACCACCACCACCACCACCACCACCACCACCACCACCACCACCACCACCACCACCACCACCACCACCACCACCACCACCACCACCACCACCACCACCACCACCACCACCACCACCACCACCATCATCATCACCACCACTATCACCACCAAAACATCAATCATTCATTTCAAAGCATCATCACGATTGGAAGAATTCTTATACAAACCTCCATTAGAACATGACCAATCGTCTGCTCCGATGGCATAACCTGGCAGACATGAGCAGTGGTAAGACCCGAGAGTATTGACACAGAGCTGTCCGCATTGTGATACTCCTCCAACTTGGCATTCATTGATATCTGGAAGGAATCAGAATAACACAACACATTATTGAACATGTGGGACCGAACAAACAATATCAGCATCATGTCTATAATATTCTTCATCCGGATGTCAAGTCAAGTGTCTAGACCTATATGTACAAGTCGAAATGTTTTATTTCAAATGATCACGTCAAAGAATCTTACCATGTCTTCAGCAACAAACAATGATCTATCAACAACAAAATAGTCTAGATCTAGATTATCTATGATTTTTATTCTCGGACGTCGTCTGCAAAGAATCACACTATAATGTTTATTGTCACTGAGGGCAGCACACAAAAACTCTAACTCGAAGACGTCAACCATTCTGCTCCGAATCCTGACCATACTGTAGGCTACATGCAGGCTGTGCAATGATTCATCGAGAATGTAGGCCTACTCATGATTATTTGAATATTTTACAACGAGGAGGAAGTATCAATATTTAGAGGTGAAGACGCAGTTTTCATGAGTGAATTAAAAGGAGGGTGGAGGCGGAGGAGTCGCTTGACCATCTTGAAGTATTTTCGGTCTAATCTTGAAGATGAAAGGGTGTGGGACAAAAATAGTCAACAAGTTAGCCGAATATTTGTTCAACAAACTAGACTCCTCTGGATAACAACCCGAGATTCATTTCAGTTCAGTTTATTACAAAACACCAGACATAGCAATCATGACGAACAAACATGATCCAAATTGAGACCCCAAAAAGCTATGCTTGTGAGTGGGGCCGGGCGCTGAGATATGATTTTTGAACTGATTGGTGTATCACCACCAGCCCCCCCCCCCTTCCCCCTCCCCTCCCCCCCCCCCCCTCTCTCTCTCTCTCTCTCTCTCTCTCTATCTCTATCTTTCTCTCTCCCTCTCTCTATCTTTCTCTCTCCCTCTCTCTTTCTCTTAGTATGACGCCCCTGGGTTGGATGGAGGACAAGTTTTAGAGCCACATTACCTCTGCATCCAAGTCCCTTTTCGCGTTTGAATCCTGGAGGACACGTGACCTGGTAGCGACCTTTCCCTCTCCCTCGACCCCTTCCTCGACCAGCTATCGATGGTGAGACTAACATCTGTAACACTGGAGTCAGAGAAAAGGAGAGATAAACGGAAATGAAAAGTTTTACGTCATCCAAATTATAGTCAATGTAAATCAAAATATCGGTGCCAACACACAGTATTAATTTGATTGATTTTGAATCATTAAGTATTTTGCCGAAGTTTCACCAACACTTACATCAATGCTTCGTCATTATCACCATCCTCATCCTCATCATCATCATCATCGTCATCCTCATCATCGTCATCATTATCATCATCATCATCATTATCATCGTCGTCGTTGTCATCATCTCTGTCATTCACCATCATCAATGTCATCACTTGCATCGTTGTCTTTATAGTCGTCTTATTCTCCTTGGTCACTCACACTCTTATTAATATTTTTTTCCCTCTCTCTTGTTTTCTTTCCTTAAATCTCTCCATTCACGGTTCCACAGGAATTTGAATGACTAACCTGTTCTCATTGAGTCATTAAAGTCACCTTCATTCTCAAAAAGACAAGAAAGAGTGAAAGAGAATGATACATTCAACCGACATTCAACCTCTTCCTTGACAGCAATCATACATTTCCTAAACATTATTTAAAGAATCGTGTCCATGTAATGACTAAGATTCATGAAGGACATAGTTACCCTGCATGTACTAATTTTATTGATAATATATTAAGTTCACTTAAATGAAAGACTTGTATAAATTGTTTGTTACAGTAATTATAAGAAAGTGGAAGACTATTCATCTTTCCTGCAAGCCAGGGGTCCGATTACGCCGCGCTGCTCATTCACTGTAACCGTCCGTCTTCATTAACTCATTCAACTTTTTCGTGACCATTGCATCCTTTTCTTTTTCTCTCGAAATTCAGTAAGCTGTCGAGTACAGGTGACAGTGAAGCACGTGCCTCACCCCCCCCCCCCCCCCTCATCGAGTGGAAAAAAAAGAAAAAGAAAAAAAAGCGAGGAAAGAGAGAAAGGAGAAGAGGAGGGGGAACAGGATGAGAGAAGAAGACTCTTGGACCCCCCCCCCCCCACATAATTATATTAAATCAGTAGCCCTGTAAATTCGCATTTCATTTTCCGAACCCCCCCCCCCCCCCCCCACATCGATCGATCTAGAGCCCCTCAATGGATCTACTCACACTATGCCACTGCATAGGTATACCATCATGACCATGAATCATGCAGAAATGGGTCAGGTGGATTAATGACAAGAAAACACAAATGGCAATCAATCATAAAAGGCTAGTCCTTCTGAAATCACTTGCTTTCTGAGAATGCAGATAAAACCCAGAACTCAATCAATATTATTTCATTGAAGCCAGCAAAGACAGCTAACATCACACAACTAAGTGGAAGGCAAGGGAAAAACCAATAATAATTATTGATACAGCGTGCAGGCCTACATGTCTTTGTATTTATATTTATATTTTCACATAATCTATATTATGTTCTGCATCTTATTTCTGCTCGCGTAAATAATGTTCAAAAGTTTATAGAAGATGATGATGATGATGATGATGATGATGATGATGATGACCCATGGCGCCATTTATCTGTTCCAAACATTCAAAGGCGACCGCTCCTCCAATAGTTATGGACTACACATTTTGCTTGAAAAGATGGGTTTGAGAAAGTAAAGACAAAATAAATACCATTAATGGCAAATAGGCTGATTGCTATATTATGTTCGATAATCATCATAAAATTTAATTGATTGCGAATAATAATTTGATGATTATTCATAAATCTCCCGTGCATTGAGATGCATGGCCCTAGTACTTGCCCTACACAAAATTGCGCTTCAAAATGATCATGAAGTGAGTGGCTCAAAAAATTAAAATCTTTGAGTGACCGGTTTTACCATACTTATTTTCCCCAATATAATTTTTATCAAAACCGTTAAGACAACGAAGAATGAAATTTCGATTTCCAATCATAAATATCTTGATAATCAGACAGGCGACCGACAGGCGATCGGCTCGTAAAAGTCATGGGATTCCTGACTGACCTAAAGGCTTATAATCATGATTGCAGCATGAGCTAAATCTAGGATTTTGTTTCAGAATCGGAGGCAATGTTACCCAGTCACTTTAAACACCAGTATGAAGTTTTTGTTTTACTTCTACCTTGATAGCCTGTCCGCAAAGTAAGGCTCTTATTGACAGAGGTAAACCAACTATCAGCTGATTTACAGGTTGAGTTGCTTCCACCCCTAAAAAAGGAAAGTAGTCTGAGAGAAGAAATGTCATTGACTTTGGCCTTTGCTGTCTACCATCCCGTTCGCATTAACCTCGCTGATTCACACTAGCTTCTCTTTTCCCTCAATTTCAGTCGTTTTCGGGAATTCTTTTCATACTATAGTCCCTCGTGACAAAGAGAACTCAATACACATTTTTAAACAATTTCTGTGTGGTCACAAATACCAGAATCATATATCGAGAGTACACGCTCTGCCATTTTTAAGAAAAATTATTTTGTTCGAAGCAAGTGAAATTATGTTATTGTTTGAATATTGAATAAACACTCTTAGAGGCAAAGAGAGAGAAAAAAAAATTGTTCAAAACACAACACTCGCAGCACAGACACTTGTCATCTCTAAATCTTAAACCTTTAAATCCTAAGTTGTGAATTCAATTCAATTTAATACAGTCTAGTGGCTTCTATTTTAAATGCTGAAAAAAACCTATATCGAATTAAACAAATCAAATCATAACAATGCTGTTTCTCTCCACTCCAACAAGTCCTTATAATTTGTTTTCGAATCATTTGCATTAAGGGGAGCCGCTCGCTGTATCAACAATCTTTAGCATGTTTTTAATATGTTTTAGGGTCTCTTACGAGCAATGTACACACTAGTTTTCAAAATTACCGTATTTTCCCTTAGATACTTAAGCCTGGTAAAACTTATCAATAAAACTTTGCACGAATGTTCCGAGCAATGTGAGCATAGCATCTCGAAGGATATCGGAAGTCGGGAGGAAATCTCTCGATTTGATCTTTCGTCCATGCCCTACTAACACCATAACCGCACAAAGTAAACATTGCACTTCCGAAAAGAATTATGAAAATATGTTTATAGGAATTATGACAGAATCCTGGAGTCTCAACTTTACTTAGAAGGCGAAGGACACCAAAACGCAGGTGAGCGTTACGGATGTTAATGCAGCATTATTAAACTAAGACGTTTACATCAATAAAGACTTCTGTTCTCCGGAGTGACGACTCATGAGAGAAAAAAATTATAGTTCAAGCAATATAACCTGAATATTGTTTGTAAGTTGTCTAATCACACCTGTTGTCATTTTATTTCGGTATAAAAGAAGATATAAAATAGAATCAGGGTCAAATATTTAATGGCGCGCAATGAGATTTTACACCTTATTACCGTCCCGTCCGGAGGAGGCGGATACAAGCCGCTTTTTAAACAAGTTCAAATGCACCAATTTCTTCTATATTTATCGTCACAAAATAAGGATAGCACATCTTTAGTCCTCTCTCTGGTCTATCGAGGAGTATAGTGGCAGGAAAACAATTATTCTCGTTTTGAATGACTCACTACCACACTTTGGGTTGTTTGCATGTAGTTTGCATGGTGCAGTTGTGTGTATATAATTATATCGAAACAAATTTCTCGACTTTCCACTTCAGAATTATGCACATTTCTGACCTCCCCTGGATGTGCCCAAATCCATATAAACCTCGGACATGTCGGATCTCAAATTAAAATTCGAGAGGTGCTCCAATAGCCAGAAAAAACGGGAAGACCAACTTTTGTTGAATGGGCTAACTTAATTGCTGAAATGTTGATACTGCTCTCAAAAAGACGTCTGTTCATAAAATATTATCATTATGAATAATGCATTTTGCAAATAAACCTTTTAGTGTATATAGTCGTCATTCCACTAAGAACTATACAGGTTTGGAAAATTGACATCACACTAGGGACACCCAGTCTTCCCTGGCATCCTCTCTGAAAGGACAGGTTGCTCTCTACATCAAGAGGTTAATGACCTAGAAATGAATATTAAATCACAGGCTATACGGTCTTGGTATTACCAGGACGTGGAAAACCCTTATTAGAACTCATCCTGAAATCTCTTGCCTGAAAAAGAACTTATCTGAGACTGAAGTAATAGTTTCTAAAATTTGGTAGAAGAAAAAAAAATCGTGCGGAAGTTTGTCCTTCTTGTCTTATGGGAAAATGTTTCGGTTGCTATAAAAAATTGTTATAATGATATAAACAATTTACAATGTTCAAATAGGGATAAATACGTAACTTGAGGATTTTTTTAATCGCCCCCCCCCCCCCTAAATAAAAAAATATTAAAAAAAAGTCAATACTACTTGCAAGAGTTAACGGCAGGCTTGTTTGCCAAAATACATTCCATATTGGTCTTCAGAAGGGTTCCGCCCCCATTTGCCAGTTTTCACTAACCCCATCCCCTTGCAAATTTCCGAGTTACAATTTTGAACCGCCATGCGGGGCCGGATCCAGGATTTTGAAAAAGAAAAAACAGGAGGGGCACAAGTCAGTAAAATCTTAGAATTCTATTGAGGGGTCAGTTTTGTGTACTTTCGGTATGTCAAATTATGGACCTAGTCCATGGTCAAATCAAAATGCTCTCCTAACTCCTTGACATGTTTTTTTGGTCACAATCTTGCACTTTCGAATTTCTCTTCTGCGACGGATGATTGTAGATGACCCGCTGAGACTTTGATGGTTCTCGTGTTATCTGATAGATCATGATCGATGATCTAAGCTTTGTCTGTCTGCTCCGACAGTCTGAGTCGGAACAATTCAGTCTTACGAATTTCCGTCGTAAGATTATTCCCGCATTTTCCCACTTTTGTCACGGATGGGATTAGATTAAAAAGAGAAAGTGAGATAGAGATAAAGAAATAGAGAGGGGAAGAGGGGGGGAGAAATATAGAGTGGAAGAGGGGGATAGAGAGTAGATGAGGAAAGAAAGAAAAAAGAGAGAGGGAGAGAGAGAGAGAGAGAGAGAGAGAGAGAGAGAGGGGAGAAAGTGTAGGAAGACTTTAATAATAATAGGACATAGATAATAGGATGTAGGATAAGAGTGGAAATTCTTTGGATTATAAATAGATTGATGATGATCAGATGGGATGAATCTAGAAGGCTTATCCGTTACGTGAGGATATGTAAACGGGCTTTGTGATTTTGTATCCATACTGATATCCCAAAAATTATTTAATGTTCAAACTGAAGAAAGAAATGACAGAATAAACAATTAATAAAATGCTCATAAAATACAATGACAAATATAAGAAACAACATAGCCATAGATTATTATAAACATGTAAAAATTGAAATGTAATGGGGGAGAAGGGGAAGCAGGGGAAAATAGAATTTGATACGGCTGTATGACACGGGGCAATAGATATGACGAATAAGAGGGAATATCGGTGTGTATGAAGTGTTTGGACTGAAACTTCGTTTCGACTATGACCAGAATATAAACATTTAAATACTTTCTTTCAGCACGCGACTGATGAAAACCCCCCAAGACTGAGACTATTTTCGCTACATCACAGGTGCAAGGTGGAAGAAACAGATCGACAAAGCTGTGGACAGATATGGAGAATGAAATTCTAAATGATAGAGAGGGTGAAAGAAATAGATATTAAGGGAGAAAATGTGAAAAGAAGAAGCTAAAGAAGAAAGGAACCAATGGCAAAACTAGGATTCCTCGAGGGGCGCAATGTATGTTAGAAATCTCTGACGAAAATTAGGTTATTAAAAAAAGCATCCGAAAAGCACTAGAAAATATATCTGCCAATGTGAGAAAATAATGTTTCTGCCGGTTGGGGTGGGGGAGGAGAGGGGCACGCACGCGTGGACCCAGTATAGGCAGCCATGTGGCGGGGAAAAGGGTGGGGGCACGTACCCCATGTAACCTCTAAATTTGCTACTGAAAAAAATTGTCCAAAACAATACCCTGATTTCGTTTAGCAGTGGGGGGAAACACTGGGCTCTCATTTGAATTCCGCACTAGAATAACAGGATACGGGCGGGGAATGCATGTCCTTGTATAATGTCTCAAGACCAGTCTCATTCTTCCATCTAGATTAAGATGATACAAAAAGATTAGACACTTTCTGTAAAATAAAGTAAGAATGTTAATAAAACCCAGAGGGAGAAAAGTTGCATGAACATCAAAACAAAACAAGAGAGACCTAGATCTATAGCCTTGCGAATGTGACATTAGCACATGTCTTACATTATCGGAGAATAAAACATTGAATTTTATTATGGCAAAACTGCCCCAAAAAATTAAATTTAGCGACGATGAGCTTAATACTTTCAGTATCCAGGCGTTTAGAAGACAAACAACATCTTAGGGAAAATTACAGAAAGATTGAGCAATATCCGATTAAAAATAGGAAAGCTATGATCTTTTAAAGTTGTGAATCACAAATTGGTAACACTGACGTATTTTGCGAGCTCCTCTCCAAATTAATTTGTACGGAAATTTTAACAAATTTGATTTACTTAGTAATTTATAACGGAATAGATTTTTTTTTTCATACAGCGGTTGAATAAAAAAAAAACTATTTGCAATAATCATATTTAGTGTGAATGTATGATTGAACATTGGGAAAAATTATGTTTTTTTTAAGTTTTTAGTGTATACTTAGCAAATGAGAGGGGACCTCGCAAGATACGTCACAGAGTTGCCAATTTGTGTTTGATTGATTACACCTTCATAAATTCATAAATTCCTTATTTTGTATCCGACTTTGCTCAAACTTTCACTATTGTGAAATCGTTTCTCTCATTTTTCTGCTTTTATTAAAGTCAACTATTTTAAGAACATTTTACCAGATAGTTTTAATAATTATTTTACTTCAAATTGTACAATTCATAGCCATAGTACCAGAAATTCAAATCACTTAAGATTACCGTTATATAAATATAGTTTCTCTCAAACAACAATTTCTTACACTGGTGTAAAATCCTGGAATTCCATACCAGTAGAGATTAAGAACAGTCCGACACTTTCTAATTTTAAACGTAAATTTAAACTGTATATTTTACATAAAAACAATTCACAAACTTATAGTGGTACAATATAATTTTTTTGTTTGCCTGTATAATTTGCCAACTTAATTTTGTTTATCATGTAATGTACGTCGCTATTGTTTGTGGGTTTTTTGGTTTGTTTTTGTTTTTTGTTTGTTTTTATATATAAAATATCAAAAATATCTAATATTGTTCTGGGGATTAGCCTCGACAGGCCCCTGGCCTTTGTTGGTCCCCCCATGTATTTAGTTGTTCTTAGATTTTGTTCGTTATTTTTTTCTCTTAATATTATTGTTTGTTAATTGTGTATTTTTTATATGTCTGAACATGTATGTTTACTTGTTGTTTTTTTATGAACCACATGTGGAAATAAAACTTGAACTTGAACCTGAACTTGAACTTAATATCAGGGTGGACTTTTCCTTATTTTAGTAATTTCCCTTTGATTTTCAACATAAGGAAATGGGTGGATGGATTAATGGGGGCATACAACTAGATATTATCATGAGATAGAGAGGGCAGATAACTCAAAGAGGGGGAGAAGGAAACAAAATGAGAGAGGGAGAGAGAATGGAAGAGAACGAGAGAGTATAAGGGAGAGAGAGAGAGAGGAAGATAACAGAAGAGAGATGAAGTAATAATTGTATGAGGGGAGAGAATTAAAGATTGAAAGATAAAGCTATAGGGTAAAGAAGGGAGAGGGCGGGAAAGAGAGGTAACTCGGAAGCTAATAAAATGGAAAGGGGGGGGGGGGGACTTTCCTCACCGAGACAGGAACTTTTGCAATCGCGGAAAATTGAGCTTTTGTTATCCTTGGGGAAAATTATGACAGGGTCGGTCTCACAAAACACCAAGGTTTAGCCAACTAGTACACTAACAACATTCCGTAGGTGGGTATAAAGTGTGGCAAGTATTCTTGTTTTGTGTGCTTGCCCAATATAGCAGTAAGCGTCGTGTAACTGCAACCGAGTTGGTTCATCATTTATAATGATGGATCTGATTTATCATACTATACCAATGTCAGTTGTCATTGAGATAAAAATATCGTTTTAAAGGGCTAGTCCAAAATGATTCCTTATAGGCTAGATTTTGAAAGTACTTGAGAGTTTTATCATTTTGTTGAGCGTCACAATGTGCCTGGAAGGGGAACGCGAACTGACAATCAAGTCTCCTCTCCCAGTGTTTATACTTATTCTTGTGGAGATAAAAACGTGTTGTATACCCCCCCCCCAAAAAAAAAAAAAAAAAAAAAAAAAAAAATCTTCATAATGTTGATTTATCATCAGGCAAATGATAAATAAATTTTAAAAAAATATTTATAGAATCCTTTTGATTATAACGATGACACGAATATCATCACAGACCATGCAGTAAATGTCAATATATCTTCTGAAGTATTCTAAAGAATGTTCAAAGTAGAAAATGTTATTAGCCGTTATCTTTTTTTATGAGTACCCCTCCCTATTAGGCCTATAACAAAATGTTGTATTGCCCTTTGCGACCGACTCCAACAAAAATTAATCTACGGTCGGCTTTACGAAAAAAATGTTTATTAAAACGTTATCAGCCAAAAGACGGAGAGGAAGAAAAAAAAAGTTAAACATTTAATCTACGGTCGGCTTTAAAAAAAAAAAAAAAATTGGTTACCGCTTTTTAGAGAATTTGTTTTTTTAAAGTGTCAATACTGAGAAATATCAGCCCAAAGACGGAGAAAAAAAAGAAAACAAAAGTTAAACAAAAAAAAAGGTTTCCGACCGACCGACCCATGTGTTTTTTTAGGCCTAATGATATTGAAAATGTGTGCACATGAATGTTTGGAAAAGATTCTTGTTATTGTAAATTTCAGGATGATCCGAATTTAAATTGATTTCCAATAATCTTCCAAGACAGTTTGCATCTTATTGCAACTATACAAGTACTAAACCCCCGAGACAATCTTACCGGAACTACAAAAGGAATTTCTCCAAGTAACTCATTGATACGATTCATCCGCAATTAGACATGCTGGAGGCAATTAAAGACGAAATAAATATTGAGTTTCAATTATCTCCTTTATTAGATCATAACGCACGGAAATAAGATTATTGTTTCACGTTTGTTTCTGGCAAAATACCAACTCTCAGAATTGCATGGGTGGTCACAAACAACATTATATTATTCATAACATCCTTAATCATCTGATGAATATCCTTTATTAGACACAAATAGATTGGTTGAAGGATAGACAAACCGATTGGATAACATATATAGAATCGGCATTCATTAATTCAATTAAAATTAAGCTCATGAGAGATCCGAAGACTAGGAATCATCTTAGCTGTCAACAAATTCTTAGTACATTATGATTATCATAGGCGGATGCACATTTTCAGAATAGGGGAGATAAACAAACTTTTTATATAGGAAAAAAATATTTTTGCTCTAAACCTCCCAAACTCGCTCAGAAATTGTGCGTGTTTGTGTCAAGGGGACATTTCTTAAAAGAGACCTTGGTCCTTTCGACCCCGGATAACTGCTTTTTTTCCAGTTACAATTGAATAATGTTTAATTATAAGAAATTCCATCTCCAGCAAATGATCAATATGTATAACCTTATATTGAATAAATATCGAACAGAAATATAATTTCGTCATGCATACGTGAGCAATGGTCTTTAGACATTGACCTATATACATTATTACCTTAACCACAACATACCACAAATATACCTTGGCCTACAATGCCATATTAAACTATGATAATCAGTCAGATCATGGACCTGATGTTGGCTTGGTCTAATTACTTATGAATGGTGTCTCGAACATGACAGATGCTCGTATGAAGTACCATGATTTCGAGAGGCAAAACAAAGATTGATGTTGCAATACCGTCAAACCTTTTTATCATTAAGCCTGCAGATCATCATTATGATTAATAGACACTTTGTTATAACAAAACACTTCTGCTTAAAACGGAGAAGATTTTGTAACGCAGAGTCAAAGAAATTATTATCGCGACATCGTAGTAATTGATGTCTGTTTTGCGTGTCCTAATGGTCAACAATATAAGGACAATATGGCGTCAAGTCAGGTCGAAATTATAAACAAATATTCGAATAACTCAAAGATTATCACCAGGTTACAAACTATTCCTCCTAAAACTCGGATATCGATGAATTTATGACCGGTAGTTTGTGGTGTCAAATATGCGGGTCTACAGGTCTACACGGAAGTGCTTTAATGATATACAAATGTGGGAAGTGTGATATGATAAGAATATAGCAGATAGAAAACAAGTGTCATGTTTTTCAGACCGTCTTCTTTGAATTTAACTATGGTTATGATAAAACTCGTGATTTGGCGGGTTTTTTTAACACGCGGGAACTTTACATTGCATCTTTGCTTATTTTAGTTTAAAGATTAAGTATACGTTGTCGCACGTTTCATTATTTTAGATTTCTATACCGTTCATGTGTTTCTATTTATTTCAGATTTCTATACCGTTCATGTGTTTCTATTTATTTCATTCTATACCACTTTGTCCCGTGACAGTGGCGTAGCGCATGTCCAGACATTAAGGGCGCATCATCATCATGGGGGAGGGGGGGTTCCACCGGTCTTACAATGAGTTACATGGTGGACGAAATGTGAATGAATACTAAATAGAGGGGATGTGAGGGGTGTTTTATCATCTTCTTTTATTTCCTTTCTCAATTTCCTTCGCTTTAATGTTCTCTCTCTCCTTCTTCTTTTTCCTTCTGTTTCTCTGTACATCCCCCTTCCCCTCCATTTCCTAGCTACACCAGAGTCCGTCGATCTTCCTTTCATCCTTTCTTCCATTTCGAACTGTACGCGACAACGCCCATCAAGCGGTATACGAGTCGCTGATTGACACCCGAGGCCTATACTCTATACCTATTATGGTAAGCGACATCGCCAGTGGATTACGAGGTGGTGAATGATGTCCACGCCGAGCAATGTCATCCATCTTCCTACCATGGATCGATGTCGACGCCGACTGAATTCCTTCAAGCAGTCTACCAGGCTATATAGTCTGTAGGTCAAACTTCTAGCATGGCAATCTTTCAAAATATATTAATCGAAAGATGCAACAAGTTGAACCTAAAGACGTGATCATGTGTGATGATGATGTTCATCTTTATAGATTAATTCAACGGAATAAATTATGCAGTAATCTGAAGTTGAGATTACACGTCTGACGTATTAGCTTTGAGAGGCATGACATAACTGTATGAAGTAATATCGGATTTCACGGCCAAATTCGCAAGTTTGTCATTCAAATTCATTTGTCTTGCGTTCAAATTCGACGGTTTTTGTGCTGTCGGGTATATCTCGGGTTTATATTCCTTTTTCTAGATTTCAAATCTATGAAGTTTTCGTTAGAATCTATGTATGTTTCATTCCAATTAATGAACAAATTGCTTCTTTCGCTATTTGGTAATTCGATTTAGCGCAACACGATTTTCTGACATCGCGACGGTGTACTTTTAGCATTCTAATTCATTTGTAACATTCAAATTAGCACTTTGTGCACTAAAATTAATGGTCAATATACATTTCTCGTTTTTAAACACTTTTTATAGCTCATTCTTTTTCTTGCAAGATCGTTTTTTCATGTGTATTTCATCCTATTTTATTTTCTTGCATTTATACTCTTTATATACTTTTAGATTTATCAGATATTCATCAGCCTTTAAGTTTGATTGTTAACAAAAAAAAGACTTACTGTACATCTACGGACTTGATGGTCTCAATATTTGTGTACATTTTCATGTAAGGAAGTTGTTTGTCTTGTGTTTCATCATAAATTTATCACAATTTCATTATGGAGGAAGGGTACAATATTGTGACTGGGGGAGGTGTTTTCGTGTCCCCACTTTTCTGGGGTATATGAACATGTCCGTTCAGAGATGCCATATGCCTTGATTTCGCCCCTTCTTTACCTAATGTCTGACTACCAACATATGCTTTGTCCTCAAAATTAATAAATTGAATAACAGAAAAGACCCCAATAGCAAATCATGTATTTAATTGCATTTTTTTTAAAGCTGTAAACGTGTGTTGCATTTCTTCCCCCTAACATTCCTAACTTGAATAAACATAATTCGAATACGAATGACAGGTGTTAATTTGAATGATAAAAATGACGCCTCGACAAGTGACGATTAATTTGAATGCTAGTTGAGCAGTTTCTAAATTGAATGACAGATCTATGAAATCCTTCGACCAAAATCCTAAATTAAATACAAAATCGGGAAAATTGAATGATAATTGGCATGGCAAAGCTGATCTGCGCTAACTTAAATGCAAAGTAAATGAATTCGAATGACAAGCTCGCGAATTTGGTCGGGAAATCCTATACTTGGAAACATACACCAGTCGTTATGATGCAAAATATTTGCGAGCAAAATACTTCCAATGTCATACTTCGTGGTTCATAAAACAACGACGTGTGTAAGCACAAGTATGGTGAATCCTTAGAGAAATAACAAATTATTTTCGATAATAACTCCTTGGTTTGGCAAAGGGTTATGTAGTGCAAGGTGAACGGACCAACAAGTGGCACTGTGCATGACACATGGGTTATTTTGCTTGAAATGACGGGCCTACGAGGCTAAGATTTAATTTTCATCTTTTTACTTCACTTTCTTCGCCATATAACAGAGCTCATGATTATTCAATTGAACAGAAATATCTTTCTGAAAGAAAATGATTTTATTTCAATCGGTCTAATAACCATAATCACACATTCACAATTATCATAAGTAGGTAGCACCTATTGTCACCCGTTGTCATCTCTGATGCTATCTATAAATTCATGAGCTTTATTGTCTCTTTATTCGTGGTGATGCTTCGATTTTGTAACAATCATACCGTAGCTTTTGATTTTTTTTAAAAATACTTTACAGTTTTTAAAAAGCTCATATTTGTATCTCCCATAATCAAATTTTCTCTTTAAGTCGGACTCAAGACTACTTTGAGCGTGTTGAGCGGAACCTGCTTCTATGAAGCACATTCTCTCAAACACGACCCGACATAATTGTTTCCTTTCAAAACATGGGACCTCATTTTAGCTCTTCCAGGCAGGCACGATAGTAGCTTAACAAGACCTGATAGTCCCAACTTACTAGAAGTAGTATGTCCCTGAAGTGATAGTACATTCGGATTAAGTTTAGCGGAGACAGCAGTACTACGTGTCTTCCTGTACTCGCGGATGCCAAAATCCGAAGAGACTTTGGAAGAAGGCAAATTATTGTAACTATTTGTAATGAATACAAGTAAAATCAGAGCATTATTATGGACGAATTTTGTTTTTCGACAAATATGTTTTGAAGACAATCCAGGGAACATCCCTTCCTTCTCCTGCATTGAGGTGTCTCATGTATCTTCATCTCACTGCTTACAATTTTTAGTTCATCATCGGTGATAGGCTGCATGCATAAACTATGATAGTCCTAACATAATTATGAAGATTACAAGAAAAGAAGAAGAAGGGGAGGAAGGAGAAGAAGAAGGGAAAGAAGAAGAAGAAGAAGGAGAAGAAGAAGAAGAAGAAGAAGAAGAAGAAGAAGAAAGAAAGAAAGTAGAAGAAGGAGAAGAAGGAGAAGGAGAAGGAGGAGAAGAATAGAAGAATAATGAGGAGGAGGAGGAGGAGGAGAACGAGAAGGAGAAGAAGACGAAAAAGAAGAAGAAGAAGAAGGAAGAGGAGGAGGAATAGGATGAGGACCTGAGGGTGTAAACTTGCCTTTCGGCTCTGATCAGATGATAGAGGCAATTTCTCCGGTCATTCACCACAGTGCTGTAAAGCCTATATACATTACCTTAGATATCCAATGATCATTCCTAGCTTACAAGCTTTCAGAGAAATGAGATACGAGTGCTATTCATAGTCCATTAATCACTTCAGTAATCAAGTAACGTTCTAAGTCACCATTGGACTTCACTGAAACACCGGGATGAAACCCAAGGCAGACAAGTTGCTTGGCCCCTACACCCTTCGTTCAACCTCATCCCCTTCATCAAGCTGCATGCTAAATTGAAAATAATCTTGTTATCAATACTCTTCCTTGGTAGAACACTTCTTGCTGCCCCCTCTCACCCTCTTACCCCTCCCCATCCTCTCACATCGCCCCTCCCCATCTTGAGTGATGAAGATTGAACCCCTTTAACCATGGACCCACTCACAGCCTGGCCCAAACCTATGTGGGAGTGTGTCTTCAATTCACTCTTGCATCATAGTACCTCATCCCCGTCATAAAAACTCTTCGGTCATGTCGGTAGAACACTTCTGCACCTCACTCCCCCCCCCCCCCCCTCACTCTTGAACGAGGAAGATTGAACATCCCTTTAACCATGAACCGTACCACCATGCTTTAAGGATATTAAGGCTATTGGGATATGATACCTAAATAGTTTGTTATAAAGATACATTGTTTAAATAGGTTGAGAAGGTTTAAGAGTTCATCTACAACTTCCTTACCAAAAATATGTTATGATGAAATTACAAGAAAATAATGAGCACAAAAACAGGCGACTGATTACCACTAATCAATGGAGATTTATTCGATACATGACTATCTCCAAACACATTTTTGTTCAATACCGTATATTAGCATATTAATAACGATATGGTGATATAAAAAGAAATGAACTTTAGTATGATCCCTGCTAACCATTGCAAACAGCTCTGATGCAAATTGATCTGAATCACTACATTGACATTTTCAAATTACGCTGTCTGAAAAAAGCAGACAGGGAGAGAAGGAGAGAGAGAGAGAGGGAGAGAAAGAGGGAGGGAGGGAGAGAGAGAGAGAGAGAGAGAGAGAGAGAGAGAGAGAGAGAGAGGGGAAGAGAGAGGGGGTGGAAAAGGGACATACAAAAGAGAGAAAATTGAAAAGAAATAGAAAAGAGAGGCGAAGAAAGTAGGTGAGAATCTTTTAGCATGGAATGGAGCCGAGAGTGGGATGAAGAAGCGGAGACCTGGATGAAGACGAAGAGAGACAGAGAGAAGAACAGATCGGGAAGATGATGCAGACAGACACATAGCTAGAGGCTATAAGAAGATGATAGAGAGATAGTAGGTGGTTTTGAGGGGTTAAATATAAAGAGGAAGATCTTTGGGGTGGTGAAAGGGGTAACACTGTCTGGTTGAAGATCGATCACGCCTCTTTTAAGATCTACAGAGCGGGGGAAGGATAGGTGTCAACCCAATTTGGGGCATTTTTGTTAATACCTGACTTGGTTAATGTTTTGCCCATTTGAATTAAATTGATTAAATTGGAATTATTCACCACTTTTATTAAATATCATGCATAGTCATTACTCAAAGAATACAATAAAAGATTTCTACAAATATGGATAAGACAATAAAATGGAAAAAACACTTATGGAATTTACGAAGTGGTTGGTCTACCAAAAAGTTACGTAAACTTATTGGTACATGTTAATGGTCCTACACAAAAGTAATTATTATTTATTTAGACCCCAATTTGAAATTATATTATTCAAGGTGGGTATAGAAAGTGCCCAAAGTTGGTTGGATACATAATTAACCTCGTGCCGGGAATATTGATGGAGGGGTAACGCCTTATATCTGGAAGAACAACTATAGGTGAGAAAGGGGTAACACATACTGTCTTTAGAACAACTTCGGGCGGAGGGTGAAGTCACAAGCAATATCTGATAAATCAAAATCATTCTCGATATGGTCGATCTACGGTTTGAGGTCGAAGATGTTCTTTGTGGGAGGGAACCTGGTAAGAAACCCTCGTGGTGGAGGGGGCGGAACAAGATTATATCGGGTGGAATGTTTTATAAGAGGAGAGTTAGCAATGTCTGGAAGACAATCTTCAGGGTTAGGGGGAGGGTAAGAAAGCAATATCCGGTAGAAGACATTTAGGGTACGTGAGAGATAACAAGTAATGTCTGGTATAAGATCATATCTTGAGGGCGGGGTAACAAATAATGTATGGTTAAAAAAATAACCCTTGGTGTGAGAGAAGGGGTAAAATTGACACAAAATAATGTCCGATGGAATATTTATGAGGGTGTATAGTGTTTAGAAAAGGATCTACAGGGTTTGAAGGGTTAAAGCGCAATATCTCATAGAAGATCTGGGATAAGGGCTATGCTTGGAATAACAACTTGGGGAGGGGGTGAATACGATCGAAGGGTCTGTTAGAAGATCTCCCGGTTGAGGGGGGGGGGGTAGCAAGTCATGTCTAGTAGAAAACGCTCGAGGTAATGATTAATTTGAATATTTATAGAATGAGGGGGTGGCATTGTCTGGAAAGAAGTCTCCGGGGTTATGGAGGGGTAACAATCGATACGGAGGAGGACTAATCTTTATAGGGTGAGATGGTGTGAAATGGATGAGAGAGGGGTACAGTCTGAGAAGTAGCAGACATTGATGAGTTGTGATGTGTTCATCAGGAAGCATGGCTTGAAGCCATGTGGTGGGAACCATGAGCTGGAACAATGACGTACCATTTCAGTCCCTCTCAATTGT
This sequence comes from Strongylocentrotus droebachiensis, assembly GCA_035222895.1. Taxonomy (NCBI): domain Eukaryota; kingdom Metazoa; phylum Echinodermata; class Echinoidea; order Camarodonta; family Strongylocentrotidae; genus Strongylocentrotus; species Strongylocentrotus droebachiensis. The sequence continues at coordinate 19,829 of JAVYIG010018112.1, forward strand.
GATTTGTGACATTAGCTTGCTCCCTCGTCTGTCAAATAACTCGAACAACATGATCATATTTTTTTCAAACTCAAGATGTCCATGATGAAAAAATCTTTTGATCAACGTTTCTCAAAAGGCATCATTACGTTACCATACGGATGAAGATGGATTTAAAGAGATAAGGTCCCCGTGTAACAGATTATAATAGTTGTTGCTATACAATTTCGAAACTAAATTATTGATTGTTCGACTCGTAGGCCTATTTCAAAATCTCATTTGGAATATGAAAGAGTATGGAATATGAAAAAGTACCTGTTCACTTATAAATTCTTTGAGAGTTCCCGGATTGTTTCTATCAATCCAGGAAACCATATCAACGACTTCTTGCAATATTACACTCCTGTATTTGAGCATGATTAGAGACACAAATCTGACAAGCTGTCCTGTTTTTACTGGCATTAACAAAGTAGCTAAAAAAATGGGAATAAATATTTACCTGTTTTTAATGAATGAGGAAATTAGTATTTAAAGCTAGAAACGGTATTTTTAACTAGATAAATGAAGTATGAGGTTAAGACGGATGTGAGATTCATCATCCTCCCAGATGTTAATAGCGATGGGTCAGAATCGAAGTGCTGAACGGGAAGGTGAGCGGTATCATTGATGCAGACATGAAGGCATATTGATTTCATTTTTAAAGAACTTGAAATGTAAAGGAAGGATTGGGTTGACAGATATCCGGTGAAATCTTGAAACATGATGAACCCAGATGGACCGAAGACTCGAGAATACATACATGTAGAGGTGTCGTGGATGAGTGGATACGTCGCCGGACTGTCGATCACAAGGTCCGCGGTTCGAGTCCCGCCGCAGCACTAATGTCCTTTGGCAAGATATTAATCTACATTTGCCACACTCGACCCAGGTGAGGTAAATGGGTACCTGGTAGGATTATTCCTTGAAATGCACTGTGCGCTGATTACGGCTGCCGGAGCTAAAGCTAGGGTAATAATTTCCAAAAGCTCTTTGGAAGCGCATAGAGACGTTATATAATGTGATATGCGCTATACAAGAACTGAATATTATTATTATTATTATTATTATGTAGATGGAGAAAGAATTAGAGGACATTATGGCATGTTACAGGTGGTTATGGTTTCCCTATGCTTCAATCAGGGATGATAGGTCCGTGGTTCAATCAAGGGGCAAGGGGTTTGTAGTAATGACTTTGACTTGGAGAAGAAAATAAAGGCTATGTGGAATGTTAATGATCAATGTAGCGGCTAAGACGGTTATAAAGGATATATTCAAGATGCGCCATTACTCCAATTTAAATCAAATTTCATTTCTGTTTCATTATAGCGAGAATAAAGGTTTTACATTTTATACCATTAGCAAGATATACATTGTAAAGTTGATAATACAATTTAAAAATGTATTCATGCGATAATTAAAAGGGTCAAATATACATATATTTTCAAACATAGAAACTTCAGACCAAGGGATCCGGATTGTTGGACTCTACGTTGTTTAATCCCCCCCCCCCCCCCCCAACTGATTCTCTGTAAATATACGTCTGTCTGTCTGTTTGTCTGTCACAATTTTTGTCGTTTATAACCGCTCCCCAAGCATTTCAGTTAAAAATGACAGAATGGAGAAAGCCGCACATGCATTTTTGCGTAATCTCAACCCTCTACTACAAAAAATTTCCTTCAAATCTATCATGACTATGTTAAAACATTCACTCAACTTAAACATTGGAAGGAGAAATGCAGGATAACAGAAAGACACTTGTTAAAAATAGGTACAGGACTAGCATTTATCCTTCAGTTCATTGGCTCAGCGCAGGGGGTATGGGGCTTGTCCCCCCCCCCCTAAAATATGCACAATTTATTATAATAACGGAGAAAAGGGAGAGAGGGGAAAAGCAGCAATAACGGGATGAGGTATTGATCATGAATAAAAGATGACTTTTTCCCATCTCAGACCCTCAACCATACCTTTCCCTTCTGTCCACGTTATGAGACTAAACACACCCCCAAATTCCCCCCCCCCGCCCCCTCTTGCAACCATTCCTACCAGACTGGATACAAGCTACGCCATTGCCCATGTTTGACGGGTTTTACGTCTTGTGGGGTTTTCTCCAGTTGTATTGCATTTTGTGTAATTCTTGCGCCAAAAGGGTTCAATTTCATTGAGGTCAATCTCATTTTCTGCTTTATCCTGTCACATTATCAGTTCTGGACATGGAGGTGATTCCAAGTCGCTTTTCAAGACTTCCAGACCGCTCAGCATTTCCATGCAGTAGTTTATCGACCAGTGAAATACTATTCCATGTCAAAACTTACCTTACCTATCTACACTAAATCTTGGACATACTTCGAACAATCGGGTCCTCGCTTCCGATTGGGTGGTCACGCTACACGATCTTTCGTAAAACGAAAGCGGAAGTCATATGAAGATGCATGTTAAAGACGCGACCTTTCCTATATTTGCCGTAGAGTTTTCACAATGTGTCGGTTAAATTGGACCTTGCCATTTGTAGATGAGAGGAGTTTATTTCACAAACATTACCCCAAACATTTCGTAAATAAAGGGGCATGTTTTCAAAAAAGTTCGTCTAACGCGACCACCCGTCGCGACGCGAAGACCCGATG
>JAVYIG010018113.1:0-22464 GCA_035222895.1 Strongylocentrotus droebachiensis
ACCAATCTTGAAATTAAGTATGCAGTTTCAAAAAGGAAAAATGATATTGAAAACTGCTTAAGAAAACAAAATCAACAGTGTATACAATAAAGGAGTCTATAGAGACAGAAAGATTAAGAAAGATGTCGCTTTTTTATTATTATGCATTAGAAACATTTCAACTGCATATTCTAACATACAAAAATTGTCACCTCGGCCTCATAACTCATATTTTCACCATCTTCATTAGATGTGGACACACTACGGATTAAATTCTTTTTTTTTCTACACAAGCAGACGTTTTATCAACGTAATAATAAAAGAATCTATCTGTAATTAGTAGTATAGTAGTAGTAGTAGTATTAAGTAGTATAGTAGCAGGAGTATAGAAGTATTATTAATTGTAGTAGTAGTGCAGATGTAATTATTTTCACCTTGTCTTCACAAGATGTGAACTTAGTTGATACAGTCAGATCATTTTGTTCTATAGCTGTAAAAAGACCTTTTTAAGAGTGAGCTTTATATCGAGCGACCGGTCCATGCAGTATGGGAGTCGGGGTATACCCCTTCCCCTTTATTCGAAGGCCCAGACAAATATCAACATAAAAAGCTTAAAAGCTTTCTTCTGAATAGTTACTAGGCCAATCAAATATAATTTGTAGTGTGACTTTATGCAACTTTGATTGTTTCGTTTTATCAACATGTATGTACATGTATTTGATTGATTGATTGATTGATTTTTATTCGACAAGCTTCCAACATAGTTACAACAGTATACAATAATAACAGATCAAAAATAAGTCAGCTTGAACAGGATAACCCACGAAAGCTCGAGAGCTTATTTCCAGTGGGGTCCCTTACAGACATGTATAAAATTAATAAGTTAAAATAGTAATATTTACAGACAGATAAGAAAATTAAAAGAACTACTTATTAAAGATAATAATAATAATAACAACATTAAACTGATGATAGAAATGATATTAAGTACAAGAAGAAAAAGAAGAAGGAGAAGAAGAAAAAGAGGAGAAGGAAGAAGAGGAAAATAATGATGAATTTGTAGAATTTCTATAACGTACGAAAACATAAGTATATACAACATGAAAAAGTATGAACCGACAGAAGAATAAAAATTTCAATCATATAACATCATTCAATGTTTTGCGTTAAATGTGTTTTTTGTATTACTGAATCAGTTAATGTTTTTGTTGTTGTTTTTTCTCATAATATAATTATTCATAATAATTACTTTTACAGGGGAGCCTACACCCTACAAGCTCTGCATTTTAATCGACCCTCCTTCCCTTTCAATTTCATGTTTATTCTGTTAATGTATTGTATTGTGCAAATTGATCTATATGGATATGTGAATATGTTAAAATGTACCATTATTGTAAATATGAACAAATTGAAAGAGGAAAAATAAATGAATTTAATTTAATTGAATTGAGCATGAACATTTCCATCAGGTGGGGCTCTCAAGGTACATCATGCACCAGGGGCGTACGCAGGATTTTTTCAAGGGGGGGGTTTTAAAATATTTTGCTCCCGAAAATTTGAAAATCGCGCCGGCCGAAAAGTCGCTCAGTGGGGGGGGGGGGGGGGGGGGGGTAAGCGGACACTTTTTTTTTTTTTTTTGAGGTCTAAAAAATATCGTAACGACTCAGCCGGCCGAAAAGTCGCTCAGTGGGGGGGGGGGGGGGGGGGGGGGGGTAAGCGGTCCCTTTTTTTTTGGTCTCAAAATTTCAAAATTTGACTTTTTTTTTCGTTGGGGGGGGGTAAGGTCACCTTATTTAGGTTAGCCGTGGGTATAATTTTTTTTTTTTTTTTTTTTTTTATAATAAAAAAAAAAAAAAAAAAAAAAAGCCATAGGGGGGTTTTAGGTTTTTTAGGGGGGTTTACATACATTAAAATACCAAAGGGGGGGGGGTTTGAACCCCCAAACCCCCCCCCCCCCCCCCCCCTGCGTACGCCCCTGTCATGCACCCCCTTGTTTTTAGGGTTTTCTGGATACGCCTTCGGTCTACTCACCCATCCTGCAGTATCATGAATACCCGTAGACCTGAAATAAGATAACATTGGTCGAGCGTATTGAGAGGGAGTGCAAACACATTTGGTAGATTAAACACCTTGGCTAGTCAAACATGTCTACGTACAGGGTGTATGTTCGTAATAGCAGATACTGGTAGTGATTCTTCATTACGTTGTATAGCTTACAGTGCCATAAGCTTAGGGAGAACAGGAGCCCCCCGCCCCCTCCCCCCAGTTCCACCTCTTATTTGGTCTCAGTCCCTTCACCTCTCCCTTGCTCCCTCCCTCCCATCCTTACTTCTTCTTTTTCCTCCCCCCTCTCTCTCTCTCTCTCTCTCTCTCTCTCTCTCTATCTCTGCCTCCCCTTCTCTTTTTGTCTCTGCCCTTCTCTATCCCCCCTCCCCCTTGATTAAACCTGCCTCTTCCATAATATTGTGGGCATCTTAAACCTTTGACACAGTGACCCTAAAAGATCTACCGTATCGGAAGGTTTCTCAGTGCGAGTGTCTTGTGCTATCGTTTGTATCCATTTTAGATTAAAAACGAAGATACACATCCCTCGGAATTTCCACCTAGAGCAAGAAAGGCATTAAAACAACGGAAAGTTATATGACTTAACCCCATTCTTACTCCCAGGGGACTGTTAAATAACTAAACATAGACTTCTTGTTTCCGACATTGATGCCGACTTAAAACCGTTTGGGAACATTGCAACCGGAAAGAAAAATCTGTCCCATTGGTTAAACTGCGCAAACAAATCCAAAAGAAATGGCAAATCAATCTGAAAGTTTGCCAAACCAGGTCGCAAAGACTTTCAAGGGATCGACTCAACTGAGTGCAATTCCAATACCTTATTGCATTGCCTAATCATTGTCTTTATAATGTGATGAACAAGGCAATTAAACTTGCCTCACGTTGATTTTTCGAAAGCCATTGCGATCATGTTTATTCTTAGAGTTCTATAAACATGATAAAAGACAGATATGATAATGCACAATCACAAAGACTTTCAGTAAATCATCTAAAGGGCAATTTTAATACCCTATCGTATTACATTGTATAGAAATCATATTCAGATTACATAACATGTCTTTGTAAGGTTAACATTTCAAAAGGTAATGGGCGAGGCGAACAAATTTGCCATATTAAGTACATTTCTCGAAAGTTTTTTCGATCCTGATGAAAGAAAATATCAACGTTTCGCGAGCATGATAAAGAACAAATTTAAAGAAGCGTTTGGCGTGGAAAAGAACTTGAGAAATACCTTCGATATTCAACACCAGATGTGATTAAAAGTCGCTTGGATTCTTTAAGATGCCACTGTCCTGCGAGTGAACTTAATGGAAATTCACCGAATTGAATTCATCTTCGACATTCTGGCATTCAACGTGAAGGTTGAAATTCATGAATAATAACTGTGGAGTAATGGCAGCAATGTATACGCTTTTTATTGTAAAATAAACGCTATGGAGTTGACTCAGACACGATGCCCCATGCACTTGAAAAAGGTCTCCAAATTAACTTTCATGTTGAGGGTCATTTAAAGGAAATCATCAGAACGAACATGGCCTGGGGATGTTTCACAAAGACTAAGATCGACTTTAAGTTGGACTTAAATATGGCATACGTTCATGCTACTATGTTCCCCTAACCATTCCTGGCATTTGTTTCTCAAGGGACGTATAAATCGTGGTCACAAATCTACAGAATTTACATTTTTTTATAGTACATTATTGAAGAAAAAATGATATTATCTAAAGATCATTAATTAAGTCCAACTTAAAGTCGATCTCAGTCTTTGTGAAACACTCCCCAGGTCTGTTATATCTTTCAGAGATATGATTCTGGTGACAACAATAATGCTTCACGGTTATTTCCAATTTGTTTCGTTTTTATTTTGCACTGTGTCTTTAAGAATTCCATTGTAATATTTTACGAATGAAACATGAAATATGATTGTGTTTTTATCAACAGAAGGTGGTAACTTTTCTTATTTCCAGTTGAGATCACTTGTGACAATTTAACAGCGGTCCTATATATAAGACGATCGCAAAACCTTTCGAAAAATGAACTTAAGGTAATTTCAATAGCCTTGGTCGTCGCCTTTTAAAACGTGCGCACATTACAATGACCTTTTACATAAACAGAACCAATTTTTAAGAGCAAATCATTAAGGTACTGAAATTATCATTAAGTTTAAATATCAGCGATAGTATTTGTATGTGTTTAATAAAGATTTTATGTTTAGTTTATTGACGTTACTGGAAAATTCCGAGGATAGGAAAATAGGAAAAATCAATTTACCGTGTTCAGTAATAGCAAATGTACTATACGCAGCTATGAATTTGAGAAGGTATATGATACGGTTTGTCTGCAGAGCTTCCCTTAGGGAATATATTAATCAGTGTCTCTCCTCCGGTACTTAAGGGCACCGTTATGCTTTGTAGGGGGTATATGACACATGCTCCTATACTAAGAGACCTCCTAGCGTCAAGCCGTCAACCTCGGACCTATAACACCATACCCAAACCCCTAGCCTTATCCCTTAACCTACATAAAACCCAATAACAAACCAATCCCTAACCCTAAATTTATTTAAAGACATAAAGCCGGGGCCAAACGTCGCTGGAGCATGATTTTGTCAGAATCTTTCGAAACCATTGACATAATTTTCCATATAGATATTTGGAGAATCATGACGTGCTAAATTTTGAGAGCCAGAAGGCCGTTTCCAATGATACGTGTTAATGCCATTTTAACACTCAACAGCCGATCATAAACTTCAATATAGAGATTACAGAGATATTTGCATAGTTGTATGGAGACAAATCATATCGGCTGTTGAGAGCTTGAAGGACGCTATCGAATGTAACACCCTTTTGGCGCTTAACAGACGGTACTAATATTCAATACATAATAGAGATACGTGTTTTCTTTAATAGTGCAGACTTGTCCTGGTAGCAGTTGCCTTGTTACTAATAATTAGAACATGTAACATATCTCATAGTCTGTATTCTGATTTAATAAGAGTCGTATATCAGTCAATATCGGAGCGCTCCTAACAATATTCATATGCGGTTGTACTCTCTCTATCGGAAAGTCGATGGTGCACTACACTGCAAACACTGCAAACAGTGTAAACAATATTGGCTAAATTTGGGGTAAGGATTCGCCCAATCAGGATCATCCTTGAAAAATATTGAGTAAAAATTACTTAAATTTCAATTTTTTTTCAAATTTCAAATTTTTGGAGTGAATTATAGGCATGTACTTGTCTAAGTTGGTCGGAGACAAACTTATCCTAATGTTGCGCAATTTTACCCAATACTTTCAATTTGATGTTCCTAATTTATCAGTCATCATGGATTTTGTCGGAATTAGGAATGTATAGGATAAAAAACCTAAATTGTTAAGATTTCCCCTCATAATCAATTTTCAGATCTGTAGGGTTAGTTTAGGATTAGAAGTGGGCTTGAGGTTTAGGATTTGGGAGGGTTAGATATATATAGTGTCACAATGTTGGTCTTGGATTGGAGTTGCGTTTCGTCTGAGGAGGATGTTTCGAAAAACTCTAAGTATCTGCAGATTCACGGAAAGCTAAACAAGATTACATTGTTTCTAGGTCGCGTAATGCCTAACTGCGAGTTTGGCCGACATATTCTTATGGCGTAATAAACATGAATCACACGCGTTTGCATAGCGCATACTCGTACCTGGCTTGAGATAATAATTATGGACGTTTGAATTTACATTGTAATATGGACGGGTCCAGGGCGCTATCAGGGCTACCCCCCCCCCCTAACTTTGCAAAAACGACTCCCAATTGTGATCGCCAAATTTTGCCAAATTCTGATAAAATATAAAGAGTTCGTCTACATGGTGTATCGTCCTTGATTCTCTGGCGAGAGGGGGAGGGGGGAGGGGGGGGTGCCCACGTCCACGTCCTATGCTTAGTGATAAACTGTAAAACTTATTGTTATAATAATCATTACTGATATTTTTAATATTATTGATATTATTATTAGTATTAGTAGAAGTAGTAGTAGAGATTCAAGATTCAAGATTTATTGTCCATAATATAATACAGAAATTTGTTTTCCATTGGTATAACATGTAATACATAATACATAAGACAAAAACATGGTGTCGTGTGCTGAAAGCCAGAAGGGCGTCAAGACTCTATAAGAAAAAGTCTATGAGCAGGTACGGTCCTCCGGCCTTCAGCACAAAACGTGACAAGACAGTTATATGACTTATACATAGCAAGAATTTTAAATACAATTCTGAATCACATCATGAATAAATTCAGGTATTGATATAGATGTGAATATGAAAGTAGAATAGGAGCAGCATCACAATACGAGCAGAAAGATAAAGGAAAAGAGAGCTCAAGCTCGAAGGACTGATAAAAGAGAGAAATATAGGGAAAGTTGGTAAGGAAAATAGGAGAGACAGAGAAGGAGAGATGGCATAATTTCCAATCAGATTATAATGCATGACATAAAAATACAACAAATCAACAGCAGAGCTAAGCAACGGATGTTTTTACCCACAAGGGTGATAAGGCGGAAAACGTCGAACCCAATCCTCGCTTAAAGCTGAGAATTTCGTGTTACTTGTGCATTATAGATGTGCATGGAATTTGGAATAAAAGAATTTCTGTATCTGGCTCTACGGGTAATTGGTACACGCAGGCGGATTCCTGAGCGGTTAAAAGTAAAACAAGAAAATAGTGGATGTGATGGGTCTTTCATAATAGAAGTTATTTTAGTCAATAAGCGATCTTCAAACAAAACTGATAGGGGTGGTAATTCAATGCCGATAATACGTTGAGCAATTTTCCTAGGACGTTCGAGTTTAGTTTTGTCTGCTTGTGTGAGATTTCCATAAAAACAAATGAGATTGAATAGAAGAACACTTTGAATGATAGACTGATAGAAAAGATGCAAGATCGTCCTGTCAACGTTAAATTTTTTGAGCTTCCTTAGAAAAAACATCCGTTGATTAGCTCTACTGTGTACAGCGTTGGTGTTCTTATTAAATCGTAGCTTATCATCAATCAAGGTACCAAGATACTTATATATTTATGTACGTGTTCGATTGCCTGTTCATGAATATACAAAGAGGTATGATTAATGTCACCACGTCGAAAGTCTATAATAATCTCTTTGGTTTTTTGAACATTCAAATATAGGTTGTGTCGATCGCACCATTCAACAAACTGATTAACTTAGTAGTAGTAAAAATAGTAGTAGTAGTAGTAGTAGTAGTAATGTAGTAGTAGTATCATTATTGTTCATTGTAATGAAATGACTTTGTAGCTTGTGTTTGATGTCTGACTTGCATGCCGGTATAGGGAGCTGTCTTATATTTAGGGTAAAATACTTAGCCAAAAGTTTGAACTGAATACCGACATTGGCAAAGTATTTTATCTAAGCCGAAGACTAAGTAAAATACTCATATTTCAAACTTAAGTATTGAATTGAATACCGGCCAGTCACCCATGGCAGAAATATTATAAATATGGTATCATTGACAGGAAACAAATTACTTCTCATCATTAAATAGATTTCAAAGTCATATTGGTTTATTTGGGTATGAGCTATCAAAGTTCGGTACACTTTTGTTTATACGCACTGTAGGCCTATGGGCACTCGTTGAATAAGTGTAAATAATGGCCCATGGAAAAGAAGATAGAATGACATTTGTTTTTAAATTAAGATAAGCCTAGTTGTCAACTTAACATGTATTATATTTTGTGTAATTAGTTGACAACTAGCTGTGTTAAGTTTTCATGGATATGGGCTCAGGTCAGTAAGAGTTTGAGAAAATCTGATAACGGATAAGGCTGTAAATTCATCCTGTCTGTAACCTAACGATTTCCTTGCGATTTCTTTCTTTTTAAAATTGTAGGTATTACCGGACTTAAGGAGGAAACAAAAGGGCATAATCTAGCATTTCCTTTATCAACATGTTGTTAAACATGTATATCCTGATTTGGAAAGAGAAACAAATTATATATCAACACGTCGTGTATCCGGACAGATTGTTATGCGGGCAGTTGATGATTTCAAAAAGTATTTGAAGAAGTTTACAAGCAATATTTCATAAATCTTTTAAGACTAATTTCGAACAATATTATAAAGGAGATATGCTAATTATGGTTAGTGCTATTTGATGCTTATTTTCCATAAAATACCAACGGAAAACGTGACAGCTTTACTTTTGTTAAGTGTTCTGACCCCCACCCTGAACCCGTGGCGCACCCACACGCACACACCTGCAACCACATTCACATCCGAGCACACCATTCTATCATGGAGATGCAACTATTTAATATGACTTCCCCTTTTTTTGTTTTTTTAATATGAAGCAAAATCATTTTTTTCATCATCACTTCACAATGCAATATTATTTGATATGCTAAACGTTCATACAGATAATACCAAGATTTATATCCAAACTTGAGAGTAATCTACCAATAATTCATAGGTCTAGAGCAGGGGTTCTAAAACTTTTTCCTTAACTTTCCAGATGTGATTTCTATGAAAGCTGAAAGGTCCAAAACATTGGCAAATTTAGTCTACTTAATCAATTATTTCCATAAATATAGGTTTGTGATATGATACATTCGTGTCTTTACACGTACCTTCATTTCAAGAATTAAGACAGTCAAGTGGAAGTTCTGGTATACCTGTAGGGTATATCAGTGGGAAAAGTAGCACTGTTTTCTAGCAATAAACTGTCTAAACATCGGCACAAATGGAGTGATTGAAAGACGAAGGCATTAATGCAAATGTTCAGACAATCTACTCCTAACATATACAGTAATGGCACTTGTATACTGAAGAAAATAAGGCTTGTGTTTACATGTATGTCTATATCTGATCTAAGGGGAATTGTTACAGTTTAATCCTTAAAAGACCGGGTTAATTTGGTATACAATTCAATTCAATTCAAATAATTTTATTTCCAAAACTCAATCAAAACATGAGCTCTCAGCCAAGGAATGACGAAAAATTATTAAACTTGGCATATTGGTAGAGTATCTCCTAAAGAATAAGTCCATGAAATTTCATATCTAAGTCTCGAATGGCTTTTGAATGATTACTAATTAACTATTTACATATCCGCGAAGTGACAATTCCGCATTGTGTACAGTACATAATTTATGGGAAAATTTTCAATTTGGCAGCGCGGTGATTTTTGACACTACGCAGTACCCATGGTACCCATTGGTCGAAATTATATACATTTGGTACCAACAAGATAGGGGCAGAGTTGATTCTGCCCCCTATCTTCTTTAAGGTTAAAAAAAAGAGCCTCCCCTGCGGTCCGGACTTTGGGAATCCCTGGTCTAGAGTAACATGAAGAGTCATTTTTGCTATTTCTTCCACCAACCGGTATCAGATGTGTTTGCCACTTCATATCTAGATTGATCCAAGCTCTAATAGGGCTATTAGCTTAATACAAGAATCAGATATACTAAAATCAGAGATGTGTACAGTAATGTATGGAACAAACTAGCATGGGTCTGCCCGAAAATAAGTCAGACCGTTACTACTCGTTGGGGATCAAGTCATTGGTCCTGAGATTAATGGTGAGATTTTTCACCAGTGCATTCCAGAAAAAATCGTGTCCTCTCACGTCCTCGGTCCAATGTTGGTAGGGTCTGCCGTCACTTAAATATAACCTTGCCAAGAATGGTATCTCCTCGTCAGGGATGTCTTCGAGAAAAACCACGACTACGAATTCGGTCTGAGTGTCGCTCACATGGTCCATGGCGGTGCGGAATTTGAGCATAAACCAGCGATCGTGCACGGCGGCTCTCCTGAGTAGAATGAGTGTTTTGTAACTATGGCTCACCACGTAGTCGACGGCGTCCAGATAGTGCATACCAATGACGAGGTCTTGATCACCAAAGACATTCCTCTGGAACTGCGGAAGCCGTTCTTCCAGAGCTGGTTGGAGTTGTTGACGAACCCATTCTTCGTCGTCATCGTAGAAGATGATATTCAAGTCAAACTCGTAATCGTTGTGGTCCCGGGCGTCTCGCATCTCTTTATATCCAATTACCATTAGTTTCAAGAGAAAGAATTTGTACTTCAACTGCCATCGGTTGTGATAAAGGACTACGACGATGACAACCAAGAAAATGCCGGCGAGAGGAGTCAAGCATACAAGAACAATGTTGAGTCCACAGAGTTTATTGGGATCAAAATCAAGCAAAGGTTTCCCGCGAAGGGGCTCTAAAGAGGCCGGTGAACAGACGGTTCTGTTCTCGTCAATGACGTCAATATGTCCACTCATCCAATCGCGGAACCATCGTAGGTTGCAGTTACACTCGATAGGGTTCAATGAAAAATCGAAAGATAGAAGCGAAGATTCTATCGGTTCAAATGTGGTTTGGTTGAGACGGGTTAATTTATTGTTTGATAGCAAAAGTGTATTCAGTCTAGGATTGTTCGAGAATAGTTGTTCATCGAGGTATGCCAAAAGGTTGTCATCAAGATTGATAATTGTCACTTGATCTAACATTTTGAATATATCAAAATTAAGTTGTTGAATTACGTTTCCACGTAAATTTAGCACCCGAAGCGATTCCAATCCCGTAAAAGCTAAAGGATGAAGGCATGAAATATGACAGGCTTCTAAACTAAGGTTCTGGAGAGCAGAGAGTTGTTCGAAGATCCTAGCTGGAAAGTCATCTGGAAAGTAAAGGTCTAAATAATTGTGGCTCAGATCCAAAGTAGTAAGATTTGACAATCCGTCAAAAAGAGAGACATTCAGGGTTTTATCCCAGAGATTAAATATCAACAGCCCCGATTCACGGATTTCCAAAGCTACAAGGCCTTGTGAATCTTTGAAGGTTATTCCAGGTTGCGTAAAGACCATTGGGCTGTTCATGTTATTCAGGAAAAGGGTTGTTAAGTTCGGGGCTACCGGTTGAAATTTGACAATACTGCAATAGTTCAAGTCGATGGTTTGAATTCCCGTCAGTTTCGAAAACGACGTGATTTCCAGGACATTAAGGGCTTCGTTCAAGCTTAGATCTAACAGGGTTAGATTTCGCAAACCGAAAAATGCGAATTCTGAGATTTTTGTCAAAGAATTGCCGCGTAAGTGCAACTCATTCAAGTCCAGTGCCCATACGTCGGTATTTGGGTTTATGTATTTTATTTTATTGAAGTTCAAGTTCAATACTTTTAGCTCCCGCATACCTTGAAAGAATACCGGTTCAACAGTGACGATTTCGTTGAACGTTAGATCAAGTTCCACGAGTCTTGTCAAGTTTGAGAACACGTATAGAGAGAGGGATTGTACTTTTTGGTCGGTGAATCGAAGCACGGAAAGAGAGCAATTACGCAAGAGACCAAAGACATCTCGTGGCAAGACTGTGAAATTGGCATGAGTTATAGTGAGCTCCACTATTTCAGAGCGACAGATCCCGATAAAAGTATCCTTCAGTATCTCAAGTGTCAAAGGGTAGTATCCAAGGACCAGTGATCGGGCACGCAAGGATGCAATAACGCTCGGGTCAACTGATTTAATAGGATTCCCTCTCAGATCCACATAATCACTTTGACATCCGAAGATGACAGATTCTGCCGTGAGATGCTCGATTTCATTAAAAGCCAAGCCAACATTCGTTGCTCTGCCACAAAGGCCAATGTCAACGAAAGTGAGTTTGTTGTATTCAAGGTTTATATACTCTACATACGGGCTCCATATCAGAGTGTCGTTTGGAAGCAGCTTCAGATTCGTATCAAACAGTTGCAGACTGGACAGGTTCTGAGACCACCTGAACAGGCCTGTAGCTGGGAGAACAAGATCAGGGTTGAATGATAGGAATAAGTGATTTAATTCCTTTAGAGGGTAAAAAGATGCAGATTCTATCATTCTGATGTCGTTTGCGGAAAGATCCAAGACCTGAATCAAAGGGTATCTCTTGAAAGAAGAACTCAAGATGAAAGTGATGTTGTTGGACCCGACGTCCAGTTCTTTAATATCGCCTGGAAGATTCTGAGGGATGGAGTCAAAACCACGATAATTGCAATCAGCTTTCTTCTGCTCGGCATCATAATGACATAGCATAGAAGGAGTAAACATCACATCTTGGTGTATGGTTTGGATGAGCGTTGGTGTTAGAATACACGCTACAACCAATGGCAGACAGCGTAGAAGAGGTGCTCGTCGTGTGAATGCCATAATAAACGATTCCTGCTGAGTCTGAAAAAAATTAGAAGATAATACAAAATATTTTAAAAATCCAACTTCCACATTAAAGGTAATACAAAGTTTTGGGAAATTTTGAAAATTGGGTGGATAGTGATTCTTTACCATTTTGATATATTTGGATGCCCCTGTGACGTATTATAATCACTAGAAAATTTAGCCCCTAAAACACTTCTGCTTTCGAGAAAAAATGAATTAAACAATTTACCGGTGCTCCCTGTAAATTTTGATAAATTTCAAATAGCGCCTACGGCCGAACAATGGTAGCTGCGACCATGAAAATCTCAGAATATGTAGTTGTGATATATATTTTCCAAACGGGAATAGCTAATCGGTCGATATTAGTCAAGAAACATTGTTTTATAGCTTCATTAATATCTTGACCGTGAGAGGGAGCTATACAACATAAAGAGTTTATTATTACAATTTCATAACTTTAGACTTGATTTCAACCGCGACAATGATCACTGAATATTGTAGGATCGCATATGCTTTCAATATGTTCATTTGAACCAAATTCATGACCCCATACCAAAACTTTGTATTAGCTTTAACAATTATAATCCTGACCACAGGCCTATCTAACCCGAATACATTCTACTCATGCTTAGTAACGTACGTATTCTTCACTTAATTTTCATGATGATTATTTGTCTCACTAAAGCTTGAATTATATGCTATGGAATAGTATTAAAGTTTAGAGCCATGGTAATGGCTGTTGGGTCTTTAGTCCAGGCAATAAAGGGCACAGTTTTAAGGATTGGTTTCATTTGTGAACTCGAATATCTCTGCAAACGAGCAACTAAACAAGTACCGTTTATTTAAACAGAATTGCACTTTAAAAAGTCAGAGACAATTTCGGAAAACAGAGAACAGGCAAATGCTTCGAAAAAGGCGAATACTGCACTGTAAATACAGAGCCCTCGTCGTTCACTGCGAGTCCGTTTACTTCTGACCAGGGGGAGGGGGCAAATATAGTAATGAGATTTGTTTTAATTGTTTTTATAAGAAATAACAGCCCATTTGAAAGACTTCTTGTATTATTTTTTTGTTGGCGTCTAGACCGTCCAGAGTTATACGTACATAAGTAGAACCATTCTATGTAATCAGTTAGTGAAAGTTGTCCAAGTACTTCACTCGAAATTGTTGAAGAAAAAATGAGCTTATTGGCGTGAAAGAAATTCGTAATTAAAAATAAGATATTGAGCTAATGAAGAATTACTGTGTACACTGTAAATCTACACAGCAGTGCGCGATAATACAATGATTTTGAGTAGAGGTATGTTGCGATAAATTTAAAAGTCTAGCTTTAACCCTTATGTAATTCCACGTCATTTTTTCATTCACATACAGCAAAGTAAGAAGCAATCGTAAGAAAATAAGAATCAATTGTTCATATCAATTTTTGTATTGTCAGAGTTCACTTCACTTTTATATTTACCTTAACTATAAGAAAGATCAATAAAGTATTCAAAAGAGGTTCTTCTGCGGACTCAGAGAATCTGGCAATAACGGATAACGAGGTTTGGAGAAGATCAATCTACATCTCTGCGAGAAGAGCTTCAAGAAAGCACATTAATTTATTGTTACGCCCTGTTAGTTTCGGTTTGAGAGCAAAACAAGAATATTTTAATCCAGGCAGCACATTTCCTGCAATAAAAACATCCTATTTCCGCTGGAAAGTGAAACTGTATACTTTACTAAATTCTTAATCATGTTATTTTCCTAGCATAGCCTGAACATAAAGTAAACTTCCGGGAAAAATCCGAGGCAACATAGAATCATTTCTCCATTATTGAATATCTTGATTTCTATACAGTGCGTATAAAAAAGTGTACCCGACTTTGGTAGCTTCTAATTAAAAAAATATAACCTATGTGACATTAAATCATTTGTCATGGTAAAGGGTAACTGATACTTTGTCTAATTATGCCATATTCATAATTGTGCTGCCACGGATGACTGAGCAGCAGGCTTTTCATGCAGTATTGTCAAAATCCTCTTGTACCAAGTCTGGGCTGAAGCAATGCATTTGAGTCAAAAGCCATTATGTGTTTATTAGTTAAAAAAAAACAATAATATTGCACACTTATTTACATTGGCTATTGAGTAGTTGAAAAGAAAAGGTGTTAATATCAACTCGAACTCAAGGAAATGCTTATTTCCAGCAAAATCTATAATATTTTCTTTAATATGATGATTACAGTCTTGACTTTATTAGCATCCCTTGTTTAAACCCATGGTTTAACAGCGTCATAATATAATATATTATATATGACGTCATATTTTTAGCCTGCTCAGAGGGATGGTTTAAACGGCGGGTTAAATTTAACCCACGGTTTATAAAACCGCGGGTTAAATTTAAACCTCCTTTGTGAATTCGGGCCAATATGCTCATTACGCGTGTGGAATGGCGCAGCGGAGATGTGAGCAGAGAGAACTTATATTCTTATGAACTTAGATTCATTGCATTATTTTAATATGCACTGAAGCACGGGGCATAATTTAACTTTTAAATGGATTTAAGACCAAAGAAGCACATGCATATGGCCTGACCCGGATTCGTTCCATCAGCCCAAACTTGGTACAAGGCGATTTTGACAACCCTTTTTAAAGACCCTGGTGCTCAGTCGCCCGTGGCAGACATATTATGAATAGGATCTTATTGCACAATAAGGAAGTAGATTGTAATGAAATGACTTTGTAGCTTTTGTTTGATGTCTGCCTGACTTGCATACCTGGTTGCCTGACATATCAACCAGGCATGCAGTCAAGAAATAGATTGTAATGAAATGACTTTGCAGCTTTTGTTTGATGTCTGCCTGACTTGCATATCTGGTTGCCTGACATAGCAACCAGGTATGCAATCAGATGGTAGATTGCTTTACCTCTTATTGATGTGATGCAAATGTGTTGTACTCATGTTCTAATATGTCTGGATTAACATGCCAGAAGAAAGGATAAAAGTGGGCCTTGCATGTGTATTGGCACGGGGCAGATAGACTAGAGCCTGTAGATATGTGTTGACCCTGTAGGGAGTGGCAAGACTGCCAGTAGAGAGAGCCTATTTTGCCTCGACTTAAATAAACCAGAATGACTTTGAACTGGATACAATTGAGCGTAGTCGGCAGGATTACCTTTTGTAGCGGGACTCGAACCGCGAACAGTGTGATCCACAGTCCGGTGACTAGTCCACGACACCTCCGCGATCCATCATCATCATCATCATCATCATCATCATTTGCATCATCATCATCATCAATATCATCATCATCATCATCATCATCATCATCATCATCGCCATCCTCAGCACCGTCATCGATTTTTATCATTATTGTTATCGTTAATATCATACCATTTTTGTAAAACGGAATAATTCAATTTAAATGATTTTTTAAATATTTTTGTTAATAACAGTTCCGTCAGCGATGACAGATAAATCGCCCTGTCATCGAGAGAGTCTCGTTATTGACCTGGGCGGGGCGGGACGTCGGAATTCGATGCCCACCAAGGAGTCCTTGTTCCTCGCCTCGGGGAGTGACTTCGTGAAGAAGATTTATCGCAGCGAAAAGGCGCTCAAAGATGAACAGGAGAGGCAGCAAAAGATACGACGTTTTGTGATCCACCCTTTCAGCAATTTCAGGTAAAGGTTGATGGCTTTATACTATCCTAACTATAGACTAAATAGTACTAAATTACTACATCCCAACCACCCCCCCCCCCCCTATCTCTCTCTCTCTCTCTCTCTCTCTCTCTTTCTCTTTTTCTTTTTCTCTTTCTTTCTCTCTCCCTTTTTCTCTCTTCCTCTTTCTCTCTTCCTCTTTCTCTCTTCCTCTTTCTCTCTCTCTTCCTCTCTCTCTCTTTCACCCCCTCACTCTTTTCCGCGATCTTTTTTCTTCTCTTTCTCCGCCCTTTTCACTGTCTTTTACTCTCTCATAGTCTCTCTCTCTTTCTTTCTCTCTCTTTCCCTTCTTTCTCTCCATATTTCCCATCCCCTTTTTTCTCACTCTCAGTTAGTTTTCTCATTCAGTCAGTCTACCCAGGGACGTGATAGAGAAGGACTGGAATCAAGCCGCTCTCTTTTGACCCCATGCTCCAAGCCGCCGAAAAGTTATGCGCTAATCTGCAACTGTTGACCAGGTGGTGAGATAAAAGAGCGCATGAAATTTCAGGATTTAGAATTCCTACCACAGAAAATGGTATCACCGCAACTGTTCGCTGTCCCTTCCAATGATTTCTCATCCATTGTTGAATGTGTAAAGAGTAGAACAAGCGAACACAAACTTGTGTAATTAAATCCTTTTTTAAACTTGAAAAATACAAAAAACACGCGAAAACACGCATTAGCAAACTTAATGTTATTGAAGATTGTAAATCATGGATCAAATAACGGGACATTAAAGCATGCACAAATTAGCGCATCATCCTAAAATATTGAGTTTTTGACAGGATGTAATTTTTCTTTTGCCAACTCTGGCACACAAATTAAAGGAAGGACGGAGTTCTAAATTTGAAAATTTGTTTGATGCACTATTCCCAATCAAAATCCCCATATAAATTGTTTGACTTACACTGAAATTTTGCCGGTAATTCAATATTTTGTAATAAATGTAAAACTGGTGCCTGGCTTCCGAATGTCCCCGCAATGGAAGCGCGGTTCGGAGCATGGAACTTCAAAGCCAAGTGGAATGTTACACATCCCATTGTTACGCTTTAGAACTCAAGAATGCGTTTGAATAAATTACAAGAGTTTCGCCTCCTTTTCTTTCACCTCCCTGGTCTACCCTTATCAGCTGGCTCTCTTGATTTCTTCTCCAAACATCTTCTGGTCATCAATTATTAACTCGACTCACAATTTCTTCTTGAGTGCAATAACTCCCGTATCTAACTCCACATGATTGAAAACCGATGCATCCGTTCGAGCAATAGCCCCGAGTTTAAGCGCCGATATAGTGGTGTCCATCCCTTGAAGGGGCGCTATATAGAGTGGTCAAGACAGTGTGACGTCATCAAAAAACTATTTTTAGATTTTCCAAATTTGAACTTTATTTTCCGAAAGAGCATCATAAATAATGTCCAAATGTTGAAAACCAATTAAATATTGGCTGAGATATGACCATCCGAATAAATAGATTACAAAGGGAATCTAAAATCGCTGTTATTTTGCTCTGGTTCATAATGTTATGAACCAGAGCAAAATAACAGTGATTTCCCATTGAACTCTTATTTAGTCGGATGGTCATATCTCGGCCAATTTATCAAATATTCAATTGGTTTTCTACATTTGGTCATTTTTTAAAATGCTCTTTCGGAAAATGAAGTTCAAATTGAGAAATTCTAAAAATAGATGTTTATGTGTCACAGCTTCGGTACTTTCTAGTGACACTAGGAGGAAGCCAGTCTTCGGTGGATGGATTGCAATTAAGAGAACATGTCAAGTCCATTGAGAGAGAGAGAGGAGGATTTTGGAGGATGTAGTATTATTTTATTTCCACATGGTCTCTCTCGCTGTCTTTCTCTCTATAGTCCTTTCTTTTTCTACGAGTTGACAAGTAGGGGCCTACCGTGCCGCCCCGCACCCCCCCCCCTCCCCCCTGTTTCCGCCCGACCCGAGTATACCTATGGCATTGGTCCTAGTATGTCCCTAATGGCTATCGATGTTTTTTGTCTTTGACCCTTCTATGGAGCAATTAATCATATCTTCAAATAATTATTATAGCTAAATCTTATGTACCTATGTTTGCAACCAGTGGCAGATCCAGTATTATTTTGCAAACCAGGGGCGGCAACAGTCTGAAAAGAAAAAAAATTGACAAGCATGAAAGAAAGGGGGAAAGGGTTGTCCCATTTTCAGGTGCCTTTTTGGTTTAAATTCTAAATTCGGGCTAGGGAGAGTGAGACATGAACATATTTTATTCCAGTTTCTTCTCCTTTGTTGTGTGTTTGTTTTGGTTGGTTGGTTTTTCTTTTCTTCCGCGTACTCGATGACAAATTTTGTTTTGCCGAGAGCATTCCCCGATCATGATCAGCATAAGCTATCACTAATACAACGACAACGTTTAGTATACCCCCCCCCCTTTTTTCCCCTCCCTTTTCCCCTCCCTTTTTCCCTCCCTTTTTCCCTCCCTTTTTCCCTCCCTTTTTCCCTCCCTTTTCCCTCCCTTTCCCCCTCCCTTCCCCCTCCCTTTCCCCTCCCTTTCCCCCTCCCTTCCCCCTCCCTTCCCCCTCCCTTCCCCCTCCCTTCCCCCTCCCTTCCCCCTCCCTTTTCCCCTCCTTTTCCCCTCCTTTTCCCCTCCTTTTCCCCTCCTTTTCCCCTCCGTGTTCCCCCTCCGTGTTCCGTGCAATTATGTTTTCCTTCGGTCTTAGGTCGACTGAAAATGTTTAGCCGCCTTTTTTCCGCCAAATATTCTTGTAGCTTTGATCGGGCTAACGGCAGGAGAGTTGATGACTGAATTGAGACCTCGGTTTGTATACACGGCCGAATTCCAGGCATGCTCCGGAACATGCGACTGTAACGAAGCGTAGCAATACACCTTTCAACAGTGGCAGAAGTAAAGGAGCTATAAGGGGTGGCGGAGCACAAACCCCCTGGATTTTGTATTTATTTATAAAAAAAATTAAGGGGGGAGAAAGAATGAGGAAAATCTCATAAAAGGAAAGGGAGGAGGAATTAACGCGAAAAGAAGTGGATGCGACGGTTATACCAACACTCCCCAAGCACTTTTTGAGAGAGTCAATTGTTTTCTCTTATTTTCATCCACCTCGTAAGACCATTGCTTTTTATACAAACCAGTACCCCCTCAATGTCTGAATTTACATTACGCCCTCACCAAACATGTACCCTTTGAAAGATGAATAAGGCTTCTTGTCGAAATGAATATCCTCGTGAAATTCAATTTATTTACTTCTTTCATAGTTATAACATTTATCATGATAACATCATATTAATGTTTGGTCAGGTACAGTCACCTTTTTCCATGTTTTAAATTAATTTATTTATTTCGCTTGCTCGCTTGTCAGAGATTGTTAGGTATTGTGCCCCCCCCCCCAAAAAAAAAAAAAAAAATCAAAAAAATCAACCAAAATTTAAAAAAAAAAAGTTCTTTAGAGGGCGTAAGAAGACAACCAAAATGAAGCGCTCTTTTTTTGGTGCGGAGATAATGAGTGGTATCCAATGGTAATGCCGTTTGTATTCTGTGAATCATCTTTTTTCCTCACTGCTGTTATAAATTTTCTTCCATCACCAGATGGTACTGGGATCTATTCATGGTATTCCTCCTGCTCATTACCCTCGTCCTTCTCCCGTCAACGTCGCTTTCTTCAGCGACGACATCACCATGTACTGGATCATCATCAACTGCTTCTCCGACACCCTGTTCATGCTCGACATCACACTCAACTTCTTCACCGGGGTCATTGAGCACGCGGAGGACACGGTAAGAAAACAACGACGACGACGACGATGTGAAGCTGAAATGAGATTGATAATGATGATGATAATGCTTTGATTGGGATGATGATGATGCTTGTGATTACATCGAGGATGATATGGTGATGGGAGGATGGTGATGATGACGACAATGATTATGATCGAGGCAAAGGATGGTGAATAACGTGATGATGGTGATCTAAAAGATATGATGATATGATGATAACGGTGCTGATTATGATGATAATGATGGTGTTGGTGTTGGTGCTGTTGGCGACTCTTACAAATTGTTGGTGATAAAGAAAGCTCCGTAAACTCTTCTTCCCCTGCTCTCACTCCCTTCATCCCCCTTGTTTACCCTCTCTCTCTCTCTCTCTCTCTCTCTCTCTCTCTCTTTCTCCCTTTCTCTCTCTCTCTCTCTCTCTCTCTCTCTCTCTCTCTCTCTCTCTCTCTCCCTCTCTCCCTCCCTCTTATCTTGTTTTCCCTTCTTCCACTCCAGGTAACTCTGGACCGAAAAAAGATAATATTCAGCTATCTCCGTGGTTGGTTTTTCCTCGATTTAATATCATCATTCCCTTTCGACTACATCTACCTGTTCCTTGGACGAGTAGACTATACATCCCATACTGCACTCGCTCTGAGAATTCTCAGGTATTAAATGTATTTTAAAAAACTCATAATAGGCGATAAAATGACCAAACGTTATTATGAAGTCATCATTTTTATATTAGAAAGAGATTCACCCACACAAACTTCAACCTTCTCCTTCAACTTTTTTCTCACTTGGCAACAGGCGCGTACGCATGGGGGGGGGGGAGGGGGGTTGGGGGTTGAACCCCCCCTTTGGTTTTTTTATAGTGTGTATTTTAGATCAAACCAACCCCCCCCCCCCCCATTGTGATTTTTTTTTTTTAGACCAAAACAAAAAGTGTCCTCTTAACCCCCCCCCCCCCCCCCCCCCGCTTATTCAGCGGCTGGCGGAGTCGATGCGATTTTTGGGGGACCTAACATTCGGTGCAGTACATAAAAATAGAGACATCATATTCTTACGCAAAAGACTTGTAAACATAATATCTGAATCTGAACAACTATGACATTATGACATGATGACTTCATAACTAAGTTAAGTAATATAAAAAAGAGAAAGAGATAACCTTTCTTGCAAAGGACAAGTAAGTCCTTTTAAAAAACTACTCTTATTAATATTGTGAGTTAAATGTTTGTAATCAATTTGAATTCAATTATACATTTGAAATATGATAATCTGTCCAGAGCCAGAAGGGCATTAAACTCTGTGTTAATCCCTTTTAGCTCTCAACAGGCGGCTTCGCTTAAAATGGAAACAACGCCTTTATTATAATGAAGAAAAAAAATTTGTTCAATATCATGAGGATGAAAGATATATTTATAATTTATCTGGTATGTATAGAAAATGTGCTACTAAGTGGCAGTCACTTCAATTTTGTTTGTATTGGGAGGGGGAATCACCTTGTAGCCCCAACTTTATGATTGTTTCTTTGTTAATTCGACTTTAACCATTAAAGTAGCTAAATATATATATTCTCAGATTGACCAGGTTCTCAGTCTGTTGCGATTGCTACGACTGTCCAGGCTCCTGAGGTATATACATCGTCTTGAAGAGGTATGAATATAGTAACTCACGAAAAATAAAGCCCCCTAAAAAGGGGGTGTGACCAGGGGCGTCGCCAAAGGGGGTGTGGGGGTGCGACACCCCTCCACCTGTCAGGATATTGTTGGTAAAATTGCGCTGCCTTCGGGGAAAAAGAGAAAAGGGGGAGGGGAAAAAAGAAAAGAAAAAAGAAAAGGAAAAGAAAAGAAAAAAGGAAAAGAAAGGAAAGAAAAGAGAAAGAAAAGAAAGAGAAAAAAGAAAAAGAGGGAGATGAGGAAAGAAAGGAAAAGGAAGAAAAGGAAAAAAAAGAAGAACAAAGAGAAAAGGGAAACAAAAGAAACGGGGGGTGAAGAGAGGAGAAAGGGGGAGGTAAGAGCCTGAGAAAGGAGGAGTGGGAGTAAAAGAAAGGGGGGTTGTGGGTGGAGTCGTCTCGTCAAGGAAGTAAGAAAGACATGGGTAAATATGTTGCTGTGTCGGGTCAGCTGTGTCGGTATTCTTGCTTGATCTTCGTGTACTATATCAATGCAGAAGTTTAAAGTCGGTGAGATGTATATTGTCGGTTTTTTTCCCTACGAACTGTGACTTTTTATCCGCTGTGACGACTTCGAGAGTGACTACAACTACAATACTTGTATTTTCACTTTCCTATAATATCAGCTAAAGAAATCAGAGGTTTAAAATATTCGGGGAAACTAATTCAAACAAGGATTAAGAGTCAACAACGGTACGAGGAATCGTCTTCCTTTCTCTATATTTTGATGAAACGCCAAAATTTCGCGCGGTTGGGGAAAACTTCATTTAGACGAGTCGAGAACGATACAACGAATCGTTTTCTTTCTCTTAATAATTTGAGGAAACGTCTAAGCTTCCGTGATTCGCGCAGAGGGGGGGAGAACTGAATTCAGATAAGGATTAAGAGTCGAGAACAGTGCAACGAATCGTTTTCCTTTCTCTATATTTTGATGAAGCGCGGGAGAGGAAAACTTCATTTAGACGAGTCGAGAACGGTTCAACAAATCGTCTTCTTTCTCCCATAATTTAAGGAAACGTCAAAGCTTCCGCGCTTCGCGCAGGAGGGGGAAAACTGAATTCAGATACATAGAGCTTAATAAGAGTCGAAAACGGTGCAACGAATCGTCTTCTTTTTATAATAATTAAA
>JAVYIG010018114.1:0-22455 GCA_035222895.1 Strongylocentrotus droebachiensis
ATTGCCTGCCTGCTCTGCCTAGGCATTGACCACTGTTCGGAAGGATATATAAAGCAAAGCATATATATAAGAGGAAGGGGGAGAGCAGTCGGGTCACCGTGCCCCAGAAAAAACACCCCCCCCCCCGTCTTCCTTCGGCAAAAATCGGGCAAAAAGTCACAATTTGGGGCCGAAAGGTAAATAAATTTAAACTGGGAAAGTGGAAAATAAAGCAGCGGGTGAAATAACGACTGCAGAATATCCCTCGCTGTTCTTTTTCGATAAGCCTAATATATAACCCGGGTGTAACCATAACAAACTTGCCACATGATTTTGTTTTTATTTTATACCTCTATAATACCTCTAACATTAATACCTCTGACATTTTTACCTCTGACATTTTTACCTCTGACATTTTTACCTCTGACATTTTTACCTCTGGACATTTTTACCTCTGACATTTTTACCTCTGACATTTTTACCTCTGACATTTTTTCCTCTGACATTTTTACCTCTGACATTTTTTCGTCTGACATTTTTACCTCTGACATTTTTTCCTCTGACATTTTTACCTCTGACATTTTTACCTCTGACATTTTTTCGTCTGACATTTTTTTCCTCTGACATTTTTACCTCTGACATTTTTACACCGAGCCGTATGTATTAAAGTAATCCTTTACATATTATAGTAGAAATCAATATATTTGATGCGCAATAAATTTGAAGATTAGAAACACAAACAGGTTTCATAACCATTGAAGTGTTCCAAGAAAAAGCTCAGCAATTTTTTTTCTTAATTTAAATTCACATTTCATAGCGCTAGCAAGCTCTCCGATCCAGTCTAGACCTAGTCCAGAATCTGGCCTATTTAATTTTGATCTCCACCACACCAACGCAATATGCGACTTCCCCCTACTTACTTGCATCTAGCCGAAGAGGGCGTGATCATTAAATTAGGACTGGCTGGATAGTGAGCGTACAGTATGCGTTCGTTGTTAACGCCTTCTTCGGCGACTCGAATCAAGTGTAGGGAATATAATATGAAGAACCGGCCAGTTTCTGGAGTAGTGGTAGAGTTCCAGATACATGTCAAATATTTGTGTTGACAATTGATAAGGCTTTACCTGATTTGGGGGTATGGATAGCATGATGAGAGACATTATTCAACTCAGTCGGATTTGTATTCTGTGTTAATAGTATAAGAGGTAGAAAGAAAAAAAAGAACGAAAATAAATGAAGGTGAAATTTCAAGATATAAAGAGACGAACCAAAAAAGTAATAACAATCAGAGGTAAATAACATGATGAGCCAATTTTTTTGTATTGTAATGAGTGGGGGGGGGGGGTGGGGCACCCTCTCCCAATCTAACTCCATCTCGTTAAAAAAAAAGGGGGGGGGGGTACCCGGAAAGATAAATTTATAGAATATTATATTATTACTTCATCCATAGTACAACTATTCCCTTTGTTCCTTTACTTGGTTTTAACATCATGCATTACCCCCCCCCCCCCCCTTTTAGCACAACCGAGCTACCCAGTCTCTTAAATCAGATCTTCGTTTCCAAACATTAAGAATTTTTTTTGCCCCAATACCTTCTCGTCGTTTAAAGGGGAAGTCTATCCCTGATAATATAAACGAGAGGAAATGGCCATTGAAAGATTTAGCATAACGATTAAAAATGAAAGTTATTAATTTTTGAATTTGTCATCAGTGAAACACAAATTGGCAGCAGTGTAAAATATTATGCGACCATCTCTCTAATTTGTTCTCTACAGAAAATTGCATGAACTGTCATTTCTTAAGTTATAGGTGATTGATAGAATTGTTTCAAAGAGGTGTTGTATAAAACAAATTTGCTATTATTATGTTTTGGGTTATTGTATGATTTTTCTTTGCTTTAGGGAATAGAATTGCCAATTTGTGTTTTGATCGAGTGCACCTTCAAAAATTCATTTATTTCTTAGTTTTCTTTCGGGCTTTTGCCCACATTTCCACTGACCTATTTCTCTCATAATTATTTCTCCTTCTCATAAAACCAACATAATACCAAGGACTTCTTTCCTTTTGATTCCTTCATTTTTCACATTCAGGAAATGTGTCGTTAGTTTATTCCGGTTCATTACGCCTTTTGCAATCACAGGCCAGGCAGCTAGCTATTTGCTTTTACAGTTTATGATCACACATACACTCATTTAAACAGAGTTATGGATAGATGACAAATATTCACAGTTCCTTTGTTTGAGAACTAGAAAAAAACTTGGAACTCCAACAACCATACACCGGCTGCTTTTATTTAAACATAAATTGAAAGAGAGAGAGAGAGAGAGAGAGAAAGTGTGAGAGAGAGAGAGAGAGAGAGAGACCAAGAGAGAGAGATAGAGTGTGTGAGATAAAGTCAAGTGGGGCAAACTTTAGTTGTTATAATTCATCAGATTGTAGTACAAGGCTGTGTGGTGGCCACGCAGGAACATATTTGTCAATAACCTATTTATTTCTATGTCGGTTAGCAGTATGAATACCTGTACATGGTTTAAAGTAACCGTTCTTAAGATATCCCCCTAATTTATGAATATTAAATCATGGGTTATGGTATTTGTATCAGTGAGGGAGGGAAGCAGAGTTTCTCTGAGTGTTTTTCTGTTGATTAACAATTACAACGCGACATGGATAAGAAATGAAATCCGCCTTTGTGTTTTCACAGTTCTCTCTTCTGTTCTCTCTCCCTCTCTCTCTCTCTCCCCCTCTCTCCATTTCCCCTTTTTTCTCTCTTACTCGCTTTGTGTTTTCTCTCCCTTCCGCTCCCTCTCTCTTCGTCTATCTACCTCTCTCTTTATCTCCCTCCCTCTTTCCCTCCTCTCCCTCCTCCCTTCCTCTCCCATTCGCTCTCTCTCTCCCCTCCCTTCCTCCATTTTCCCTTTCTCTCTATGTGTTCTCTCCCCCTCCCGCCCCCTCTCTTATTCTCTATATACCTCTTCCTCCCCTCCCCTCTCTCTTCCTTTCTCTCTCTCTATCTCTCTCCCTCCATCTTCAATCTTTTCTCTCTCCTCCCTTCATCTCCAATTCACGCGCTTTCTCTCTCTCCCCTCCCTCCACTTCCCTTCCCTCCCTCTCTCTTTCTCTCTTTCTCTCTTTGTGTTCTCTCTCCATTCCGCCCCCTCTATTCGTCTATCTACCTCTCCCTCCCCTCCCCATCTCCCGCCCCCTCTCTCTATCTCCCTCCCTCTTCTCCTCCATTCCTCTCCCCTTCGCGCTCTCTTTCTCTCTCTCCCGCTCCCTCCATTTTCCCGTTCTCTATTTTTCTCTCTGTGTGTACTCTCCCTCCCGCCCCCTTTCTCTCTTTCTTTATATACCTCTCCTCTCCTCCCCCTCTCCCGCCTCTCTCTCTCTCTTTCTCTTTCTACCCCCTCCCTCCTCCCCTTCTCTCCCTCCTCATTTCCTTTCCTATTCGTGCGCTCTCTCTCTCTCTCCCCCCTCCCTCCAGTTTCTATTTCTCTCTCTCCATAATTATCTTATAAAAGAAGTTGGCCACAAACTGGCTTCATCGGCAGGTAGTTCCATTATTTGAATTGGTAAATCAGGGACGTAATAGAGAAGGACTGGAATCAAGCCGCTCTCCTTTGACCCCATGCTCCAAGCCGCCGAAAAGTTATGCGCTAATCTGCAACTGTTGACCAGGTGGTGAGATAAAAGAGCGCATGAAATTTCAGGATTTAGAATTCCTACATCAGAAAATGGTATCACAGCAACTGTTCGCTGTCCCTTCCAATGATTTCTCATCCATTATTGAATGTGTAAAAGTAGAACAAGCGAACACAAACTTGTGTAATTTCATCCTTTTTTAAACTTGAAAAATACAAAAAAACACGCGAAAACACGCATTAACAAACTTAATGTTATTGAAGATTGTGAATCATGGATCAAATAACGGGACATTAAAGCATGCACAAATTAGCGCATCATCCTAAAATATTGAATTTTTGACAGGATGTAATTTATCTTTTACCAACTCTGGCACACAAATTAAAGGAAGGACGGAGTTCTAAATTTGAAAATTTGTTTGATGTACTATTTCCAATAAAATCCCCATATAAATTTTTTGATTTACACTGAAATTTTGCCGGTAATTTAATATTTTGTAATAAATGTAAGACTGGTGCCTGGCTTCCGAAAGTTCCCGCAGTGGAAGCGCGGTTCGGAGCATGGAACTTCAAAGCCAAGTGGAATGTTACACATCCCATTGTTACGCTTTAGAACTCAAGAATGCGTTTGAATAAATTACAAGAGTTTCGCCTCCTTTTCTTTCACCTCCCTGGGTAAATTAACTATGACAAGTTGAGGGGAGAGGCACTTAACATGTACAATAGGGACACATGGTTTTGTTGTTGTGCAGAATGAAACTATAAAAACAAAATGAAATTTGCGTTTTGACATTGGAATACAAAGACTTATAGCAGGTGAATGAATTGCTTCAACACCGCAAACACCTGGGAATGGAGCATCCACTATTTTGAATACATTTAGTTAATAAACGACTCTGCATATGGACGTTTACTGGAGCAGAAAGCAGTGGATTCTTTAAAAACAACATGAACTCATTTAGCAGAATGTCGGTACGTGAATGAAATTTGGCGCTGTTGGAAAATGCATCTTTCTAACCGGCGACTTTCATCATGGTATAATCCAGTAAATCAAAACAGTAAAATGGCTCTTATTCCGGCAAAAAATACTCATTAAATAAAACCCCAAATGTTGGTGGTATCAGAACAAATAATGTTATATTTTATTATTAATCAAACATTGTGCAAGTGTAGCATTTTACGATACAAGACGCCGATTTAGTGTTGATGACGTCATTAAAACCTTTTTAATTTGCGCGTGCATCTGGGACTTCAGGCGCTGAACGACGCTGAAGGTTATTTGTCAAGCTTATGTTGCCTTTATTCCAACAAAAATATGCAACAATCAAAACAAGTTTAATACCAGAAGAATGCTAACGATTAGTATATTCATTAACCGCACACCCCAAAGCCGCCTGACCACAATGGAACGAGTGAGAGCTTGAGAGAGCGGCCGAAGTGTGATTGAAACTAGCTATTTTGCTCTTCTCCAATGCAAACACAGACGACATTGTGCTGGATTTGTATGTTTTTTCCGACAAAAGTACAGAGAAATTGCATATCATTTTTATATTTTGTACTTTTTGAAAGGTAACCCAAGTGCCTCCCGGGCTCCCCAGTGCTAGAAAGAAACGCACTTTTGAGAAGACTTCACTTTGTCATGCAAAAATGCATATTTGTTCTATGCACGTAAGTCAGATTGAGCGGATGATACAACGTTTCCATATGCTCCCTCCCTTTCCTTCCCCTCCTCCCCCCTCTCTCTCTTTTTCTCTCTACCTTTCCCTCTCATTCATTCTCTCTTTCTATATTTCTCCTTCCCTCTCCCCCTCTCTTCTCTCTATCTTTCTCCCTTACTCTCAATTTCTCAAAGGGAGAAAAAGAGAAAGAGAAAGGGAGACAGAAAGAGAGACAGAGAAAGAGAGAGAGGGAGGGGAGGGAGAACAAGATAAAGGGGACAGGGGGTCGGGAGGGAGAGAACACAAAGAGAGAAAGAGAGAGAGAACACTTTGCTCGAAGTTTATGTATTGGTTTTGGGAAAATATGGGGGTGTACGCCCCTGTCATCCATGAAACGGGTTTCGCTCAGTGTATGTGTAACAGTTCATTTGGAAGCCCATAATCACACACTGGAAATATTGCAAAGTAATATTTTAAAGCATACATTTCCATTAGGTTCCCGTGTATTACTAACTGTTTTCAGAAATATGGTGCGAATGGATTTTGACGTGCCATCTGCATACACATGTTGATTGGTGAATCATTTATGGATTTATTAAATCAAAGTTTAATTTTGAAGTTCATTACATTTGCTTTATGAAAAGCAATAATGTACATATCATAGTTTGCTCTCGATAATCTTTGGTTTCGGGGACGCACTGTATAATCGGATCAGATCCTTACCGAAAGGGGGAAGTTTAAGGCATCTCAAAACAAGGGGTTATTACCTTGTTTGAGAAAGAAGCGAAAAATACTCTCCATAAAAAAATTATCGACCCATCACGCTTTTGAATGTAGATTATACAATTTTGTCTAAGGTTCTAGCAAAGAGGATGAAATATGTTTTAAATGAAATAATTCATCATGAACAAGCTGGATATATAAAAGATAGAAATATTGGGGAAGCTATACGATTGAAAGATGATATGCTATTTTATTATATGCATTATGGGGAACAATGAAAAGGGTAATTGTGTGTGCAGTTGATTTTGAGAAAGCTTTCGACTCTTTTTTGGGGAAGAGCCCCCGTGGACAAAAAAATAATTTGAGCCCTGTCTGCTACCCATTTGGTCTTTTGCTCATTTAGTCTTATTTCCAGGAGGTCTAATTCCCAGTTTGTTTGATGTCATGTTGTATAGTATCCATATGGTCTCATAATCACTCATCTAATTATCATAAGGTAAATTGGCCATGCAGGCTAACATACATTCGGTCTATTACTATTTATTATATTAACCATCAACTTAAGGGGCAAAAATGTTATTTCATTGGACTTTGGTGAAAAACAGTATTAAGAGAAGGGTTTCCATTTCAAATGAGATCAAATTGTCATTATCCTGAGTATATTTTCGTGCGTTACTTTATTAAGGTGGCCTCTACATTTGGTCAAATCTACTGTGTTTTGGGGGTCTAACATTTTAAAAGTACATTCTCAAAGATTTTAGAAGAAGTTTAAACGCTATAATAAGAGGGTATGCAAGCAAAGGTGAAAGAGAATTAATATATTTTTGTATTTCTTAAACAACGAAATCGTGCAGTTTACAGCAGCAGTATAGTTCAATATCTATACTATCAGAATAGTGTGTGACCTTATGGAAAGATAGGCAAGTTTACGTCGGCGAATACAGGCCTTAGTCATTTCATGAAAAGAGAGGTAATTTGTTTGGATTAAGGTATTTTTCTTTTGTATTCTCCTCTATTCATCGAATTGTCTGAATGCTACATGCAGGCCAAGAATTCCAATCTAAAATAAAGCAACCATGAACGTGTTTAAAGAGTTCAGCTTGAGCAGGGAGGTGAAAGAAAAGGAGGCGAAACTCTTGTAATTTATTCAAACGCATTCTTGAGTTCTAAAGCGTAACAATGGGATGTGTAACATTCCACTTGGCTTTGAAGTTCCATGCTCCGAACCGCGCTTCCACTGCGGGAACTTTCGGAAGCCAGGCACCAGTCTTACATTTATTACAAAATATTAAATTACCGGCAAAATTTCAGTGTAAATCAAAAATTTTATATGGGGATTTTATTGGAAATAGTACATTAAACAAATTTTCAAATTTAGAACTCCGTCCTTCCTTTAATTTGTGTGCCAGAGTTGGTAAAAGATAAATTACATCCTGTCAAAAATTCAATATTTTAGGATGATGCGCTAATTTGTGCATGCTTTAATGTCCCGTTATTTGATCCATGATTTATGTCGGGATGTGAAAGCTTTAGATCAAGGTCTTTAAAGAGAGACTAAAGTTAGGAATGCGAGGTACTAAAGGAATGCTAACGTATGGGGAGTGGTTAATCACTGAAGGAGTCTTTAGTATTAATGTCCTTACTCGATGTTAAATTAGTTAATTGATATGACTGGAGATACATGTGGAATTAACGCTTCAAAATATCTTAGCGAAAGGATTTTATGTTACGCCTTGAGTGTAAGCTACTCTCGAGCGTGGGTTTTCTAATACGTGCTCATTGCCATCTAAAGCTATGCTGAGGGAATGGTGTGCACTGTGCAGTCACCAGTCGGCTGAGAAAGTTTAATTGTAAGTTGCATTACTTTGTATCATAGGTTGAAATTACATTGGTAATATGAAGTATACATCATGTTGCATGTGGGTGAAGTTTTGAGAAGATTTATATGCACAGTTTGATATATATTTTAGTGACAAAATAATGTTGGTTCATTGAACATGTTTTCAGTGCGACCATGTTTTTTTAGTATCGTAGAGGGCTCTCTGAATGTAAGCATAAAAGTTGGCTGCGCCCACTAGCCGTACTTTGTTAGGTGTAATCAAGGGTTGTTAAAAAGGAAGCTTTAACACTGATGGAAGTTAGTATAATAATATAAATTGATTGTAAGCTTAAATGATATATTAAGTGAGATGATTATTTAGTTGATGGTCTTGTAAATGCAGGCATAGTGGAGCTTTTGGATTGATTTACTTACAAAATGTAATTGTTGTTTTATCCTCAGTGAGTCTACATTGAACGAGTATCTGTAGCTGAAAGCCGACTGGTTTTTGCTAGTTCTTCAAGTGACCTTGGGTACGAGTCAATTTATTACGTAATATGATATTTAATTAAGGATAAATGAAAACACTTAGGAATGATTGTATGGTTTGTATTTGAATACCGACAAAGTTAACGTGGTTCGGTTTAATACTGATATTGCTGATATGATACTGATAGGGTGATGAATGATAGTGAATCTATTGGCAATGTAAATATTCTCCTTATTTCTTGAGAATCTGTTACTGTTTAGGGAGGTTATTATTCAAGATACATTTCTGGGATGAGTGTTTTTCCTAGTAGTTAGCAGTTGCTATGTGTTATTAATATTTGATAGCAATGGTTTGATAGTATTGATTCGATGATGGCATCATCTGTAAATGTGGCTTTTAATGGAAAGTTCTATAAACACAAAAGGATTTCTACGGATATTGGAAATATGTTTAATGGTTATTATAATGATCTAGGTAGGTCATATTACTAGGCATCCTTTGTTAAGATTGAAGACTGATACAATTAGGATACTGGTAATTATTGAAGCTTGGATGCATTTGATAGTGAAAGTATTGAGCTCTTTAATACTTTTGATTTCTGGGGGTTAAATTTGCATTAGTTGTAAGGGACAATGTTTTGCTGAAACAATGTTATACATGTTTATCTAGTGTCTGATGATGATGTATATATCATATCATTTGCAATGATATGTTCATTTTGTTTCTGTTTGTTCTTTGCAGGGTTTCTTATTTCTTTGCTTTATTGCTTCGCAATAAAAGTAATTGAACTTCAGATATCTGTCACGACTCCTTCATTTGAGTAACCCGAGTTACTAATCCTACTCATCCCGGTGGAGCTCACCCCTCCCCACCCCCCGACATTTACAATCTTCAATAACATTAAGTTTGTTAATGCGTGTTTTCGCGTGTTTTTTGTATTTTTCAAGTTTAAAAAAGGATGAAATTACACAAGTTTGTGTTCGCTTGTTCTACTTTTACACATGCAATAATGGATGAGAAATCATTGGAAGGGACAGCGAACAGTTGCTGTGATACCATTTTCTGATGTAGGAATTCTAAATC
Organism: Strongylocentrotus droebachiensis; assembly: GCA_035222895.1. Taxonomy (NCBI): domain Eukaryota; kingdom Metazoa; phylum Echinodermata; class Echinoidea; order Camarodonta; family Strongylocentrotidae; genus Strongylocentrotus; species Strongylocentrotus droebachiensis. The sequence goes on from JAVYIG010018114.1 coordinate 9,391, forward strand.
CTGAAATTTCATGCGCTCTTTTATCTCACCACCTGGTCAACAGTTGCAGATTAGCGCATAACTTTTCGGCGGCTTGGAGCATGGGGTCAAAGGAGAGCGGCTTGATTCCAGTCCTTCTCTATCACGTCCCTGTTCGGGGGTAATATAATTGTTTTGAAATGTTTGTTTTCGTTTTGGTTTCAGTATTTGGTCTGTTTCGTGGGTGGGACCGGACTTTTACACCCATCTACTTTAATTTTCCAGTCTTTGAAAATATATATCCGAACCTATGTCCAAACTGCTAAAATTTATTCGATATCACATATTTCGTGTACTATTCCACTGTATGTTCATCCTGATTATGTAAATGTAGAGTATTTTGTTAAGTCCTGTACTGCTCTGATTATTCATGGCTCAGTTGTGGAGCAGTGGTCTCGTAACCGGGAGATCCCGGGTTTGAAACAAAGACAATCCACTAGTGCCCTTCAGTAAGGCATTTAACCTCATTACCACATCCCTCAGGTTGCTTTATATTAGATTGGAATTCTTGTGTCGGTCCCATGTTTGCTTTCTGACAAGCATACACTGAAATACGGAATACAAACATATTAGAGTCTTCAATGGAAAATTATTTAGATTTTAATTAATTCTCCTTAAATACTTTGATGGTCATTTATTTTAATATCTGAATAGGTTTAAATTGTGCATATATATATATATATATATTGTTTTTTTTTTTTTTTTTTTTTTTTTGGGGGGGGGGAGGGACTTTGGACACATAATAGCTATCAAATTGCTTTTTGATTCATGTATTGGACAAGTTAGTGGACAAAACTATCATACATTATAGACAAAATAATAAATATACTTACACTAAAAGCGTTTTTGTAACTATTATCTTGATGAGCTAAAATCTGTTTGCATTTATTTTAAATTTCACAACTTTTAATTGCAATTTTATTATTTCAATGATATAATGTGTTGCAGGCCAGCTAGTTGCATGCCCTGTAGAATAAAATTGCTCTTTAGGTTTATCTTATTATAATATTGAGCGTTTCATTCAAAATACTCTAGAGCCTTGTTTTATTATGATGCTATTAGGTAAAGAAGATAGTTGGTACATCGCTTTACTGATACTTCACCAATAAAGGAACAGATACATGATGACAAAGGCATACGAAGAAAAGGAGAACACACTAAGAAAAGCCCAGGGGGGCGTTTCACAAAACATGCCATCAGTGATAAATGAACGTTTTTTGTTATAAGCTACTAAAATCCTTGCTTCTGATTTGTTATCAGCAGAGTTGTCACTGATTTGTGTCATTGACAAAAGGCTTTGTGAAACACACCAGGACTTGATCTGATGAATGGTCCATGTAGCTAGGGCATGCGACCTAGTGTTCCTCATCCGAATGATGAAATATATTCTTCGCCACACTTTTTGAACAAATGGAAGACAAACTACGTTTTACTTTTATCTAGCATTATTTTGCCATTAAGTAAGATTTTAAGTGTTACGTTTTGTCAGCTGAAAGCAAGAAGTGAACTAAGAAAACAGAGATTGTTATTATTATTATATTTTTAGATAATGCACATAGAGAGAGAGAGAGAGTGAGAGAGAGAGTGAGAGGGAACCAGGATGACAATGTTCTGGCTCTTAGCGTTCAGTTTGTCTTCACATATAAGCATATATTTAAAAGGTTTTACGCTTATTGGCTGTCATTTTCTCTCTTTATATGATATTTCTTTTTTCTTGTTGAGTCTGAGTTTTAAATGAACGTTTACAATGTAGATTATTAGCTTGCTCGTTCTGTTCAGTTTCATACTAAATAGGTTTAATGAAAACTATCCGCATTGGATTTGTGATTTAAAAAGTTTATGTGATGGATCTATGCAGGAAATATGTATTAAAAAATAATTTGCCAGCAATAGAAAGATAATTAAAAAAACATGCAATATGCTCTATGTGATGTGTAAATATGTAAACAGAAATAAATCGAAAAATTAATTTACACCTGAACTTTGTATTACATCAAGGGAAAGGTAGGTCAGTAATATAGTGCAATACGATGGAGGGAGTGAAAAGAAAAGAAGAGAAAGAAAAGGAAAAAGAAAGATGTGAAAGGGGATAGAAAGAAGAGGGAGACAGGAATAGTGGTTGGAGGCAAACATGATAGACAAAGGGTGACAGAGAGAGAGAGAGAGAGGGGGAGAAAGAGAGGAAGAAAGGAAGATGATAGAGGGGAGAGAAAGAGAAGGGAGAGAGAAAGAGCGGTTGGAGGCAAACATGATAGACAAAGGGTGACAGAGAGAGAGAGAGAGAGAGAGTCAGAAAGAAAGGAAGATGATGGAGGGGAGAGAAAGAGCGGTTAGAGGCAAACATGATAGAGAGTCAATAGAGAGGGGGAGAAAGAGAAGAAGATGGCAGACGGGACAGAAAGAGAAGGGAGAAGTAAGAAAGAAAGGAAGATGGCCGATTAAGGGGAGAGAAAGAAAATGGAGTGAGAGAGAGTGGTTGGAGGCAAACAAGGAGAGAGAGGGAGAGAGGGGGGGATGGGAGGGGGAGAGAAGTGAGAAATAAAAAGAGGAAGATGATCGATTGAGGGGAGAGAAAAGAGAATAGAGAGAGAAGGAGAGAGAGGGGGAGGGGGAGAGAAAGTGAGAAAGAGAGGGTGAGGGGGAGGGGGAGAGAGAGTGAGAAAGCAAGGCAGATGACCGAGGGGAGAGAAAGAGTGACTAATCGAGTGGACAATTAAAGGTATTACAAAGTTTTGGTGTGGGGTCATGAATTTGGTTCAAATTAACATATTGGAAGCATATGCGTTCCTACAATATACATTGATCGCTGTCGCGGTTGAAATCGAGTCTAAAGTTATGAAATTATAAAATAATAAACTCTTTATGTTGTATAGCTCCCTCTCAAGGTCAAGATATTAATTTAGCGATGAAACAATGTTTCTTGACTAAAATCGACCGATTAGCTCTTCCCGTTTTGAAATTATGTATCCTAACTACATATTCTGAGATTTTCATGGTCGCAGCTACCATTGTACGGCCGTAGGCGCTATATGAAATTTATCAAAATTTACCGGGAGCACCGGTAAATTTTTATATTCAATTTTTCTCGAAAACAGAAGTGTTTTAGGGGCTAATTTTTTTAGTGCTCATAATACATCCACAGGGGCATCAAAATATATCAAAATTGTAAAGATTCACTATCCACCCAATTTTCAAAATTTCCCAAAACTTTGTATTACCTTTAATAATAGCTGAATCATAATGTGTATGTTGCACATTACGTTAATACTTCAATATGCTTTTCATATTAACTGTATAATATTGCCCCTGGTCTTTTGATTTCTAGCCTGCACAATTAAACGCGCGCCATCTCCACTCCTTTTAGGGAGTATTCCTTCCATTTTGCACGGTTCATAATATATGCGACAGTGGCATTAGGATGCACAGTTACATTGACCTTCCGTATAAATGTGTAACGTAAATCTTACCCTAGACCCCACGCCAATAAACGCTACGATCTACCTGATCGTAAATACTTTAGCCTCCTCCAACCCACTTTGAAAAACATTCAGCGGGGCCTGCATGTAAGAGTGGTGGTGATGCGGATTTTCCCCCTGCTAAGTCGATCCTTCACGTCACCCCCCCCCCCCCCCCCTATTGAGATATTATCTTGGCTACGCCGGTGCCAGTTGCGTACTGGCTTCAAACTGGTTTTTCGAGCTCGGTTCAGCTTGTTCATAACCAAAACCAGAACTAACAAAATATTTGTTTTACTATAGAAATGTTTAACATGAAAGAAATATGATAGAGGATGACGTCCACATGTTCGGTTCATGCATTATCATTGTGCGTTGCAATAGATCCCCTTCTAGTTGGTCTTTTACCATTCGTGATGACCATCCGAGCTTAACGACGCCCCGTTGTTGTATAAATGCCTTCCAAAATATGAGCGATTGCTACTGCTTTCATAACCTCATCTGATAACGGAGAACCAGGGTGAAATCATAAATTCAGTGTTGTCGCTGAATAAAGTATCGACTTTGTAACTAATAGATTATAGCGTCGACTAGAGTTTTAACAATCAATGCCGCTTAATTGGACGAAATACATGCAGACAACCCGTAATTTTGTTCAAATAGCAGTTTGCTAGTCTTCACGGACGAGGTTCAACTTTTGTAGAGGCATTCAGCAAGAAACATCAAGTACAACTTTGAACGGTTTTTCAGCTCATGTTAGATGATCTGTAGAGGCATCGGCGTGGCGTATACAATTCTCTTCCTTTGGCTGACGCTGTATGTACAAGGAGGATTTTGCTTATCAGAGGTGAGTTTATATATATTTAATTTCCTATGAAGGTGATGCTTATATGATTTGTAAATTCAAAAATGAATCTGTATCTTTACTCAATAGTAAATCAATTCCTCCTGACAAGAGGGAGAAATAGAGGAAAGAAAGACACCCAGAGAGAGAGGAGGCTATTAAAGAGGAAGAAGAGAGAGAGGGGAGAAGCGCGCGAGAAAGATGGAAAGGAAGAGAGAGCGAAGGGGGGGGAGGGAGGAACAGAGGGAGAGGAGAGAGAAAAAGAGGGGTGAGAGTGATGGGTATGAGGACGATAGGAGGGGATTATGGCGCGCAAGTGGGTGTCGGTGTGTGAATATGTATGTGGATACGTCATTAGGGAGGTGTATAGAGAAAATGGGGAAACTACTAGAGATAAGGAGGAAATTTCAAAGGAAATTAAACTATTTTATAAACATTTATATTCATTAAGGGCTGATAGATACAGTGTATAAATCAAAACGATCCTTAAAAAAAAAGATATTTGAAAGTTAATTGAACACAATAGGGACATCTGTGAAGGTAAATTAACTAAACATGAATGTTTGGAGGTCTTAACATAAATGAAATTGAATAAAACCTTCTCCCGTCCCCCTCTCTCTCCCTCCATTTTTCGTTTCTCTCTTTTCCTCTCTGTGTGTTCTCTCTCTCTCCCGCCCCCTCCCCTTTTCTTTATATACCTCTTGTGACTGTCTGTGAGGCGAAACGCTGAATAATTACAACGACTCGGGTTTTTACGGGAGTGTCAGTTTATTTTAGAGTCATAACCATCAAGGGGGAATGCACTCTGTCTTTGATGAACGAATCTTTTATCTTTACTCCTTCCACTGCTTTATTCCGTTCTACTTCCCTTTACTCCGTGAAAACTGTACATGATAAAGCATAACAGGGATGCATAATAAGTACGTGTTTATGAATATAAGTTTCACAACATTAAAGCAACTAAAAATGTGCCCATATTTAGCGAGCTTGAATGACTTTATCATATTCAAGGAATACAATAACAAAGTCATGACCTTGACCTTTCACTCACAAAAATATGCTCCATTCCTCATCCCTTTTCATCATAAAATGTCTTATTCTGCACCATACATTTTACTTGACTACTTCTTTCAACTTTAAGTAAAACTAAACATCAATTATAGATGTAATGACATATTAAATGTTCAATAGATATCTCTGGTAAGGTAATTGTAATATCATATGTGTGGGTACACAGTTTACACATGTTATACATTTGTCATACAAATTACTGTGCTACTGTGTAAGTTTCATACAATATAAACATATTAAAAACTACCCTTTTTACATTCATTTTCATAATGTTCAAATATGTGGTTTAACACTAACCTCTGTGCCTCCATAATACTGTAGAAACAGCTCTCAGGAACAAAGGATGCTCCAGAAAAAACAGATTTTCCTCACAAAACAGAAATCATGTTGCAAACATGATCATTTCAAATCAGCCAACAGCAGGTGGCGCCAAACCAGTTTCTCACCTTTAAACTAGAAAACCTTTAAATAAGAACTGTCAAAGTAATCTTTGACCAAACGCCCTCTGTAGTTCTATTATTGCAATGTCAAGCTAAACCAATAAATAATAAATAAAATGACTTTAACTGGCAAATACTAAATTACAACTTTCACACCTCTCCCGCCTCTCTCTCTCTCTCTATCTTTCTCTTTTTTGTTTCTCTCTACCCCCTCCCACCTCCCCTTCTCTCCCTCCTCCATTCCTCTCCCATTCGCGCGCCCTCTCTCTCTCCCCCTCCCTCCAGTTTCCCTTTCTCTCTCTTTCTATCTTTGTGTTCTCTCTCCCTTCCACCCCCTCTCTCTTCGTCTATCTACCTCTCCCTCTCCTCCCCCGCTTTCACCCTTTCTCTTTCCTGTTCTATCTCTCTCTCTCCATATGGAAACGTTTGCTTTGATTTGTCTCATAAAGAAGTTGGCCACAAACTGGCTTCATCGGGCAGGTAGTTCCATTATTTGAATGGGTAAATTAACTATGACACGTTGAGGGGAGAGGCACTTAACATGTACAATAGTGACACACAGTTTTGTTGTTGTGCAGAACACAGTGTTTCTTTGAATGAAACTATAAAAACAAAATTAAATTTGCGTTCTGACATTGGAATACAAAGACTTATAGGAGGTGAATGAATTGCTTCAACACCGCAAACACCTGGGAATGGAGCATCCAGAATGTTGAATACATTAATAAACGACTCTGCATATGGACGTTTACTGGAGCAGAAAGCAGTGGATTCTTTAAAAACAACACGAACTCATTTAGCAGAATGTCGGTACATGAATGAAATTTGGCGCGGTTGGAAAATGCATCTTTCTACCCGGCGACTTTCATGGTATAATCCAGTAAATCAAAACAGTAAAATGGCTCTTATTCCGGCAAAAAATACTCATTAAATAAAACCCAAAACTTTGGTGGTATCAGAAAAAATAATGTTATATTTTATTATTAATGAAACATTGTGAAAGTGTAGCATTTTACGATACAAGACGCCGATTTAGTGTTGATGACGTCATTGGAACCTTTTAATTTGCGCGTGCATCTGGGACTTCAGGCGCTGAAGGACGCTGAAGGCAGTGGCGGATCCAGGGGGGGGGGGCGGCCCCCCCCCCCCCCCCCTCGAGAAAAAAATCCTGTAAAATCACGCGATTTTTACCTTTTTGGGGGGTGCAAATTTTAAAATTATCGAGGACCCAAAAAAAAAAAAAAAAATGTGCTCACTACCCCCCCCCCCCCCCCCCCCCCACTGAGCGACTTTTCGGCTGGCTGAGTCGTTGCGATTTTTTTTGGGGACTCAAAAAAAAAAAAAAAGTGTCCGCTTACCCCCCCCCCCCCCCCCCCCCCCCCCCCCCCCCCCCCCCCCCCCACTGAGCGACTTTTCGGCCGGCGCGATTTTCAAATTTTCGGGAGCAAAAAAAAAAAAAGTTGGGCCCCCCTCCCCTAAGAAATCCTGGATCCGCGCCTGGCTGAAGGTTATTTGTCAAGCTTATGTTGCCTTTATTCCAACAAAAATATACAACAATCAAAACAAGTTTAATACCAGAAGAATGCTAACGATTATTATTCATTAACCGCTCACCCCAAAGCCGCCTGACCACATGGAACGAGTGAGAGCTTGAGGGAGCGGCCAAAGTGTGATTGAAACTATAGCTATTTTGCTCTTCTCCAATGCAAAAACAGACGACATTGTGCTGGATTTGTATGTTTTTTCCGTCAAAAGTACAGAGAAATTGCATATCATTTTTGTATTTTGTACATTTTGAAAGGTAACCCAAGTGCCTCCCGGGCTCCCCAATGCTAGAAAGAAACGCACTTTTGAGAAAACTTCACTTTGCCATGCAAAATCGCATATTTGTTCTTTGCACGTAAGTCAGATTGAGCGGATGATACAACGTTTCCATATGCTCCCTCCCTTTCCTTCCCCTCCTTCCCCCTCTCTCTTTTATTCTCTACCTCTCCCTCTCTTTCATTCTCTCTTTCTATATTTCTCCTTCCCTCTCCCCCTCTCTCTCCCTCTCTATCTTTCTCCATTACTCTCAATTTCTCAAAGGGAGAAGGAGAGAAAGAGAGAGAGAAAGGGAGACAGAAAGAGAGGCAGAGAAAGGGAGAGAGAGAGAGAGAAAGGGAGACAGAAAGAGAGGCAGAGAAAGGGAGAGAGAGAGAGAGAGAGGGAGGGAGGGGAGGGAAAGAGAGAGATAGAGGGAACAGGGGTGGGGGTTGGGAGGTAGAAAACACAAAGAGAGAAAGACAGAGAGAACACTTTGCTCGAAGTTTATGTATTGGTTTTGGGAAAAATCTGGGGGTGTACGCCCCTGTCATCCAGGAAACGGGTTTCGCTCACTTTATGTGTAACAGTTCATTTGAAAGCCCATAATCACACACTGGAAATATTGCATAGTAATATTTTAAAGCATACATTTCCATTAGGTTCGCATGTTATACTAACTGTTTTCTAAAATATGCCACAAATGGATTTCGACGTGCCATTTGCATACACATGTTACTTGGTGAAGCTTTTATGGATTTATTCAATCAAAGTTTAATTTTGAAGTTCATTACGTTTGCTTTATGAAAAGCAATAATGTACAGATCATAGTTTGCTCTCGATAATCTTTGGTTTCGGGGACGAACTGTATAATCGGATCACATTCTTATCGAATTTGTTTCTCTCGGTACTTTCCTCCGTTCTGATTAAACTTTCAGTGTCATTACGAGTTTATTAATTCAACCTCGAAACTTCCATCAAAATACCTTATGCACACAATCATGACAATTGACGGATTTTTTTTTTTATCACACATTATTATGAAACCATTGACCTGAATCACATTATTGTGAATAGGGATTCAGGCATGCTTACAGGCACCAATTTGAAAGCCTGTATGCCAAGAGCATGACACGCAATCCAGTTACCCAATCAAACCGATACGGTTTTGACACTTAGTACAGTAATTTTGTGAAAACTACAACAAAAATTAGTAGCGGAAGATACTTTTATTCTAGTTGGTTTATTGAACAGTGGATGTATTGACTGGGAAAATAAAAAAATGAAGAAGAGTTCAAACATTGTTGTTTTGTACGGAAGGCAATATCTTTACATTCAAACCGCCTGTTATTAAGTAAACTTCCTTATTTTCTTGAGATAGTATGTACAAGAATGTTTCTAAACTGTCAGAAAAAGATTCAAGGTGGTTATCTAGAGGTCTACATATTGAACCGACAACTATTATGTTTTTGCCCTTATTTTAAATTTCGATGTAAGCTGACTTCTGGCAAGATATGCTTTAGCAGAATATTGGTTATATTGTCGAAACCAGGACTCTTGTGTTGTTTTAGTTTGTAAACAATTCCAGTTATCTTTATAGCAGAGTATGTTGGGTATAAAAATAACGAATTCGGGTTAGGTTGATTCATATAGTCCATAAAATGCTTATGGTATTAGGTATTTTTTTCAGCTAAGGTTTTCCAATGTTAACGGAATAATCATTACAAATTTCTACAATAACCTTAGTGTCCTCATAGGTAGTGAACACTATTTTTTGTATTGGTCCTCGAAATTAGAAAAATCGCACCCCCCCCCCCCCCCCTTGAGCGCCAGGGGAGGGGGCCCATCTCCAAAAAAGGTAAAATTAACGTGTTTTTACACGTTTTCCCCACCAAGGGAGGGGGCCTGGCCCCTCGGAACCCCCTGGATCCGCAACTGGTTGTACATTCTTTTTGAGTACATCCTTTATAATGTTACTTCGTATGTCTCGTTGAAGAGGTAACACGAGATCCCGCTCTTCGCCTATGCGCACATAGTCGTCTTCGCAAGCTAAGGCTTATGAAAAGTAACTCTTCATAGCGCAATTTTATACTTCAAATTTCGTCGAAAATCTTCAGTATATATTGTAAACAAAGTTTATTTGACTTATTTAACGTTTTGACCAGGTAAGACGCTGTCTAGGCCTTCCCACTGTCGTTTTAGAGCGATTCAGAAAAATTGTGTTCGTACATGAGCCGTGAGTTTCACGAACTATGCACACAGCGGATTTTCCGCCGTGCTTGTCGGGGGACTTGGCCGACACTGGAACACTCGTCCCGCCTAATGAGCCTAAGAGCTATAGAGAGATGGAGGGAGAGAGAGAGAGAGAGAGGGAGAAAGTGGGGAGCATGCCGGGGGTGGAGGGGGGGGGGGCGGAAAGAAAGAAGTTACCTTTCATATCATATCATTTTCTGCTAGAATATATTTTCGAGGCATGATTTTTCTTTTTACCACTTTTTAGTAGACTCCTTAATCTATCAAATTTAATACGATTGATGCCAAGTTATCAGAATGGTTTGACCTTAAAAAGTAGACCTGTTTACCTCAGCAATCTCCTTTGTTGCTTTCAACGTGAAATTACTGGTTGGGCGTTGTACGTTTTGCATCATTTAATGAAAAGAATTTTTTAAATAGAGATTTTGGAATTTTTCTTTTGTATTATCCTCTATTCATCGATTTTCCTAAATGCTTCGTGCAGGCCAAAAATTCCCATCTAAAGCACAGCAACCTTCACCTCGTTGGGAGGAGGCCTCAGAATAATAAGATGCGGTTATACCTCAGTTACACCGCCAACAATACTTCACTCCGAATCAGACAAACCAATTCATGACCATTCGGGGGATATGTAATTATTTGTAAATTTCTTGTCGGTTTGGTGTCAGTCTTGGGTCTGTCTCGTGCGTGGGACTGGACTGTTACACCCACCTACCTATGGCAGTCGTTAAAAGTACATGTAGTTAAGATATGCCCTACGTCATGGGTTCTAGTAAAGCATATCCGAACCAATACACAAACTCCCAAATCGCAAAGTTCGTCAATTTTTCCACTGTGTATTGATCCTGCTTTTTGTAACGCCTTGTTCTGATCATTCAAGGTTCAGTGCTGAATTAACCCATTGCCTACTAGAACCGAGTCATCCCTGTATTGTAAACTAAGCAGCAGTGGTGAGGTTACAATTTACTATTGCCCCTAAAGATGAATAATTTAAATGACCTCTTGTCATGAATTGATTGTGACAACAAGGTTCACTCTTGATTTATAAATTTTGTATTTTTTCGAATTTGTATTCACAAGATTCATGAACCAGCTTGTCAAAATCATTTCCTTAAAAGATGTAAAAATGAAGCTACTCTAACTTTAGGGGCAAACAGTGTAATTTCATGGACTTTGCTGAAGAACAGTACTAATATAAGAGTACTCATGCTAAATGAGATCGTATTTGTATTGTTTTTTTAATAGAATGAAATCATTGTTACCTTATCAAGGTGATCTTTATATTGTGTGAAAGCATTGTTTTTTTTAAACCGTGTTAAAAAGCATATCATCAAAGATTTTAGAAGAAGTTGAACACTATCAGAATAGGGTATGCAACCAAAGATGATTACAACATATTTTTTTAACAAGCACAAATTTACAGCTTACATAGCGAATTGGTGCAGCTTATACAAGCTTGTTATGGCACTACCAGAACGATGTGACATTATAATAGCCTCTTTGCGTACGAGATTGAAGGCCTTTGCCACTTTCAGCATTTATCTTCCTTGCTTTTCACGTGAACAATGTCGGTTAGACGTTGTGCGTTTTGAACCATGAAAATAATTTGTTGAAATAGAGATTTTGGTATTTTTTCTTTTGAATTAACTTCTATTCATCGATTTTATAAATGGGTCAATTCCTCGCTTCTTTTACAGATAACAAAACGCTTGCAAAACTGAGCAGACTGCCTGCTAAGAGATCAACACGTCCGTCGTGTATAAGCTAAGCACACGAAACACGCGATTTAAAGGCAGGCTTTACTACTTCAGCCAGAAGGGATTAGACCGCCCAGCGAGCCAGCGAGGTCACTGTGGACAGGTGGCTATCTCATTAACTCAGCTCTCATTTAACATAAGAAAAAGAGGATCATGGGGGACCAACAGGCACCGATTGGGGAAGTTTTCTATATAAAGCGAGCAGGTAGCTACAAGTAAGACAGTGTGCCTTTAAAACATGTAGCATAACTCTGCGGTCATAGCTTATCGTATCGGCAAACTAGGCACACGCCAAAAAATGCCAAACCGGAGCCTGACCGCGATGTTACCAAAGGCAACTACGCTTTACCGGCAGAAATGCCAAGCCCGAAACATTCCAAAACGAAGTGTGATCTTTTGGCGTGTTTGGCAAGTATGAACGGTCGCAGTTGTAACATCGCGATGTTAGGTCACGTGACTTTAGGAGCGGAGCTAGCTGTCGTACTTGAAGAAAATGATATAACGATGTAAACAAAGAATAACATAAGGAAAGACAGAAAGAGAAAGTGATAGAATGATAAAAAAAAATAATAACATAAGAGAAGGTGATAGAAGGAAGAAACAAAGACTGACATACTCTCTTTAAAAAAAAAAGTGAATTTTCAAAATCACGGACGTCACTCCCTCTGGAGAGTGAAAATGTAGTGAAAATAGAGTGAACATTCACTCTTTTCTTCTAGAGAGCACTCTAAAATCAATCGTTTTTCCCCCCCTTAACAAGTGATCACGGACGTCACTCCCAAGAAAGTGAAAATAGAGTGAAAATTCACTCTTTTTTTAAGAGAGTAAGGAAACACAGAAAGAGGAAGTGATAGAAGGAAGACACAAAGAATAACGTAAGGAACACAGAAAGAGAAGGTGATAGAAGGAAAAACAAATAATAACATAAGGAAAGACAGAAAGAGAAATGTTTTTGCATCGGAGTGGCGCGCATGCGCATTACCAACTAAAACACGCCAAAACATCACTGAGCTTTTCAGTCGGTGATGTTTCCGCACAAGTGTAAACGGGTGCGCGAAACATCGCGACTTTTCAAAATGAGGTATTTGACAGTATAAATGCGCCTTATAGACTGGGTTAATATATATAATATATATATATATATATATATATATATATTGTTTTCACTAAGATGGTATTCTTAAAACAATAACAATAATTTAGATTACAAATTGGCACATATCTTGTGACATACCTACCAGGTATAAATCGAACACTTGGGGAGTGGCACATTTAGATGAACGTCTTGCCGAGGGAAATTAGAACCGCGGTAACTAGGACTCGAACAGAGGACCATTTAGTTCTGTGTCCTGTGGCGTATCCCACTGAACTACAACGCCCTCTACGTGAATCATGGAGGAAACACATTTGTGTGTGATTTTAATTAC
>JAVYIG010018115.1:0-22447 GCA_035222895.1 Strongylocentrotus droebachiensis
AAGCAGTTTAAACCGGTACAGTAGTGAAGAGTTTGTTGTCAATTTCTACAAAGTCACGAAAAGTAGAGTTCTTTCGTGTACCTGTCAAAATTTACTAGTGCACTATTGGCCTGAACCTAAAGTAAGTCAAACAGAATTGAAATGTAATTGTATTTTTGTTGATTTCACGTAAGGTCCGTCTGAGCGCGATTATTAAAATGGGAATTACATGGCAGAACCAAAATGACTAGATGAGAACTACTTTTGACCACTTGGTTGCTGAGTTGGTACTCGAGTTGGTTCGGCGCAACCTGGTGTGGCTCGGCCAAACTCGTATTGAGAACAATCATGCAGAATAGCACCGAAGTAGTAGTTTGGACCCGACACGGGCCCAACACAGCGCTGTGTGAAAGCGGCTTCGCGGTGCGACTTGAATGAATGTCCTCGCTGTGTTGGTTAAGGCCCGGTCCACACAGGGAGGACGCATGGGGGACGCACGGCCGGCGCATGGAAAATTTGCAATTTGGGCCAGTGCGTTGTCGTTCGCTAGGCGTGCGTCATCATGCGTTACTCGTTCGTCGAGCGCGCTGGGCCAACGCTGGACCAGCGCTATGCATTCGTCGTCATTCGCTGTGTGCGTCGGGATTTTTTGAGCATGCTCAAAAGTGTGCGCGGAGCTCGACGCATGAATGTACACGCCAAAGGCACGCCAGACGTGCGTTGAGCGCGCTAGACCAGCGCCAGACATGCGTGGAGCGCGCTAGACCAGCGCCAGACATACGCGGAGCACACGCCCTGTATACGCACAGCGCGCTAGCTACACGCCGTGCATTTTGTGTTAGCTCGCTAGCTTTTCCAAAATTATGACAAAAGTTAGGCACACGGCCTTTTTTTTTATTTCCAATGCGCTGACCGTGCGTCGTAGAACGCGGTGCATGCGTGGACCATTCGTCCAGCGCGCTAGCAACACGCTGTGCATTCGTGGAAGTTGTTATCATGTGCGCTCTGTGTACGGTCTGTATGCGCACTGTATGCGCCCTGTATGCGCCCTGTAATGCGCTCAGCGCGCTAGCAACACGCTATGCATTTGGTACAAAAGTTGCGCGCACGACAACGCACTGGCCAAAATTGCAAATTTCCAATGCGCTGGCCGTGCGTTCCCCATGCGTCCTCCCTGTGTGACCGGGCCTTTATGACCAAACATTAGTTTTATCAAGGAGATACCACATGGAGGTTTATTTGCCAAGTTTTAAGGGGTCAGTTTTTATTCCTATGCTTGTTACAAAACTGCGAAGCTTTTATTTATTTATTGAAAAACTCCTCTGTCTAAACCGTATACTTGCACACGTCTACACAATGAGTTGGTCTACCTCAATAAATTTAAATACTAGCAGGTTTATATCCATACAAATGCAAATTTAAGGATTATTTCACGCGATTTCAGACCAAAATACTCCTAAATTTGAAAATAATCAAATGTGGGTCTGTTCACGTGAGCAAACAAGTAGGAGCCCATAATCCTCAAGTTGCTTGTCCTTTCGTAAGCAGATAACTGAATCGTTTCGTGGAACTAAAATATCAAAAGGTGGCAAAAGGAAGGACAAAGGACTTTGGTCAGTTTTTTAAAGTATAATGCATTCAATAGCACGAGGAGGTAAAACAAAATAATGTAGTACTAAAATCCGTATAGGTTCACTGTTTGCCTATCGATATCATGCCCATAAAAGCTTATGGGAAGTTCACTGGAGAGATTTTCCGCTCGAAATTACAAAGTCTACCACAAAATTCTGACAAGCAAAAAAAAAGACAAAAATAAGATAAGAAGTAGAAGTAGAAGAAGAAGTAGAAGAAGAACAATAACAAGAAGAAGAACAAGAACAAAAACAAGAACAAGAACAAGAAGAACAAGAAGAAGAAGAAAAAAGATGGAGAAGAAGGAAAGGAAGAAGAACAAGAAGAAAACGAACAACAAGAACAACAAGAACAAGAAGAAAACGAAGAAGAAAGAAACAAAGAAGAAGAAAACGAAGAAGAAGACGAAGAAGAAGAAGAAGAAGAAGAAGAAGAAGAAGAAGAAGAAGGAAAAACTGAAAAGATCGAGAAGAAGGAGGAAAAATGGAGAAGTATTCCTTTTCTTTTTCAGACCCAGAACCCCAAAGGTTTTACGTGCCTCGATATCTCTATACGTTTCATTATATCACCACAGGCAGCACCAACGTCGTCGTGCATTTTCTTTCTAAAAACAGAATTTACAAAGACCAAATAAAGATTGAATTTTTGGGTGTTTAAATTGGAATCCAGAAACCTTTCATCCAAAGGAATATAATGAAAGTAAGAAAAAAGTACGACAATGCTTTAAAAAGTTGACATAACAGCCGGAACAAATTCCACCCCAGATATAATATAACATGATGCAATGATAACTAGTTCACATCCGATTTTAAAACACTGAATTGATGTCTCTTTCCCACGGCTTTTCATATTATGATAGTGTATATATTTTGTTCATTTTTTTTTCCACATAGGCTGACCAAAGTCCGCTGAACAGCGATTTTTTTTTTTAAGTCACTTTAAAAGGTTCAGATACGATGTTTAAGAATGATTACGTAATTGCTTTTTTATCTCGTTGGAATCGCAATTAAAAGATAATTGTTTTGAGATGGATATATAAACCGTTTAATTTCTGTATCATTCTGTACCATTCTGTACCATTCCCTTGATCAGTGGCGTAATGAGCAAGTACTTTGGAGGGGGGAGGGTGAGCAGAAAATCTGTATCATAAACAAAAATCCCTTAAAAAAAAAAAAGCATCATACAAAAGTATAATTTACAAAAAAAGTGAAAAAGACCCCGGAAAAATCTGCTCCCCAAGCTCCCCCCCCCCCCCATCAGTATGCCAGTGTCCTCGACTAAATTGGGATCGTGTGCAACGGCTACAAACATTGGGCAGCCCGATTTATATTTCATGTTTCTAGGACGATCCATATCAGCCACTCTTGAGATCATTACACTGGCTTCCTTTGAAACAAAAAAATAATTTTTAATTACTCTTGTTTGTCTACAAAATACTCAGTAGTCAAGCGCCACAATATTTAGATACCTGTTTGAATTTATAAACGCCTGCCAGGGCATTAAGTTCAGCCATTGCTCCTCTCCGTCTTACATATGCAGTTACTTGCACATCAGGCCGGTGAAGGGACATTACTTGTATCTGCTTCAAAATACTGGAACAATCTACCACTTAAAATTAGACAGTCTTCAACAGTTGTTACCTGCAGAAAGGCCTTGAAACCCATCTTTTTGCGGTTTGTAGTTGTGAGATTGTTTTTCTAATTACATATAAGTAATCCTTAACTTACTAATGATGACTATCTATGGTACAGTTACGCAATCAATGCGAAGGAGATACGATTATTGGGGAAGATACAAATAATAAATTGTTATGGTAAGAAAGGACGCCGTATTAACAGTCCAACCCAAGGGGGAGGGGCGTTGTAGAGTGTAACCTGTACCTCCCCCCCAAAAAAAAATAAAAAAAAATAAAAAAAATAGAATTCTTGTCGGTGTATTAAGACTTTTAAAGCAATTCTCTTTCTTCTTTTTATGTCGAGCTAGGGTTAGATATTTCGTAACCATGATGGCGCCCTAAATGTTACTTTACTCTCGATAAAATCACACAGTCAGGGGCTTTAGTAAAGAGAGGGGGTTGATATCCCCTCCTTATTTCTTTTGGCAAATTTTGAACTTTTAAGCTTTGTTGCCAGAATACTGTACTGTATGACATTTTTTGATAATCTGATGAATGCTAATCTTTTTGATAGGTCGACCATATAAAATGTTGCAATTTGTCATACAACTTTTCTTTTCTGATAAATGTAAAAGGGAAAGAAGTTTTGAGGTTGAAGTATATATAGTAATAAGTGTAGTGAAAAAATAATATCATCTTTGATTTTTATGTTTGCATGGATTCGCTCACCTTGAATTTCCAAAATGAATAAAAGAAATTTAATTTTTTTTTAATAGAAATAGAACACGAACGCAAAGATTTTTTTAAAACTTAAATTAAGATAAATGTCCAGTATTGTGTTGCCTTTGGAAAAACACTTTTGAATTATGTAATTACGTCCTTGTCATGTTTGCACATTTCAAAAAGGTGACGCAAAAGGCCATTGATATTACGTCCTCTTAATTTGTGCGATCGTCTTATATGGAATCAGTAAAAGAATCTGTTTTTCCAGGAAAATGTAGTCTGTGTGAATATATTATTATCGTGAATGTCTTTCGAATTTCAAAGAGTAAAAGAGGAACAGACAAAACAACATTAGTTTCTCACATCATTTATTTTCAATATAACTTTAAATTCAAACACTGACATCCAGTTCAATAGTTATGGCAGTTTTTTAACATGTCTATGTTCAATACATCTATATTATTGCCAAT
This sequence comes from Strongylocentrotus droebachiensis, assembly GCA_035222895.1. NCBI lineage: Eukaryota > Metazoa > Echinodermata > Echinoidea > Camarodonta > Strongylocentrotidae > Strongylocentrotus > Strongylocentrotus droebachiensis. The sequence goes on from JAVYIG010018115.1 coordinate 4,420, forward strand.
TACATGTAATAGGGAACGTTCCTTTTTATCTAATATTTACAATAATCAATTTTATTTGTAAGCTGCGTGAGTAATATAAAATTTATCTTATATACAAAATGTACAAACTGTCCCTCAATAATATAAAACAATTTTTCAAAACTGCACCAGAAATACGTGGTATTTAGGTCATCAACTCCAGATTGGCAAATCTACGCTATTTTTAGGATAACCTTCTGTTCTTTCGATATAGAGACAGATCTTACAATAAACGTAGGCCTATTTTAATTCAATGGAATGTTACTAATATACGGTTGAAATGTGACATATCGTGGTCTTATTCAAATACCCTACGTTAAAATAGGTCATCATATTTTTCCAAATTTACATATTACATAAAATTACGCAACAATAAAAATCTTACACGCTGTGTGTCCGGATAGGTCCGTGTATGAGGACAGATAAAATCCAAACGGTACTTTCGAACATGTTTTGCATCTCGAGTTCAATTAATATTTTAAAACAAATTTTCAAAACATCATTATATATATAAAAAATAATCATGGTAGTTATGGCTAGTTTATGCATGCCCCTAAAAAAAAAAATTTAAAAAAAAAAAAAAAAAATCTATCGTCAAACGATTTATTTTTGCTAAATGACTAGACACACAACCCCTACCCAACCCCCTATCCAACCCCTGAACCCCTAACCTATGTCCATAAAAAAGTCACCATAGATTTATAGATTCATGTTACACATAAACATTTGCATGAATAATATTATTCTAATTAGTGCGTTCGGTATTTTAATTCAAAGAAAGGACATTTTCATAGTTTACACACACTTGAAACAACTCAATTAAAATTTCGACGTAGCTGGCTCACTATTGCCTATTGCCTGTTGCGTCCGCAAAATTAAAGGACAAACTGCCAATACATTATCAAAAATGGGAAAATTTTACCCCTTAAGACAGGGGAACTGATTGTATATAATTATATTGTAATTCCTGTTTCCTGTTCACTCACTCACTTTCCCATCGATCCGAACATTTATCTGCTATCGTGTTTGTTTGTTTTTTTATATTTCATATTTATATATTTTTTAAATAACGGTATAGTTACAGACCTCCACTGATACAAGACCCTTATATAGTTAGCATGAAAAATGCACCGTATTAGTATATGTAAATATAAACATATTTTTGTCATGGGTTATTGAAGCAGCACCTCTCACCTTATACTTTTTTGTTTATAAAAGAAAATCTTTGTTTCAGATTGCTTAATTTATATTGAACTAATTAATTTGCATATTATGTTGTAAAAATTGTTCCTTTTTATTAATGTTGTATTCAAGTATTACCGTCACCTTCTCCTTTTTTTTAAAGGAATTGGGGCACATTCTGTACACTTGTTTCGAATGTGTACTATATTAGTTTGGATACTTATGGAAAAATATTTTTTAAATATGTCTGTGCATGAGACAATGTACTACATGTATGTTTATACTGTAAGAACAGTTGTGTTCCTATTCATCATTTTGTATAATTATGAAGATCTGAATAAAGGCAAAAAAAGCTTTAAAAAAAATTTATCTTGTCTTCCTCTTCGAAGACGGGTTTGTAGAAGACGAGGGCGCCGATGAAGAAGAGGATGGAGACGCATTTCAAACAGACGACGAGGATCAGGGTGTTCTTCTCAGAATTTCGACGTAGCTGACTCACTATTGCCTGTTGCGTCGCCATTCAACTCGCCCTTTTCGGTGACCTCGACACCGTTTCGCAAACTTGGTCTTGTCTTCCTCTTCAAAAGACGGGTTTGTAGAAGACGAGGGCGCCGATGAAGAAAAGGATGGAGACGCATTTCAAACAGACGACGAGGATGAGGGTGTTCTCGGCCAGGGTGGCGTTGTTGTACATCCAGCAGTCCGCGCTCCATCGCAGTCCTCTTCCCAGATGCTGCAGGCGTTGTCGATGAGGAGGCCGAAGATGACGGGGGCCCGGGACGGTGCCTGTATGGTCAAGAGAAGTGCCAAAGGGATAAGGACAAAGTTGGGTTTAAAGTGACTCATTGCCTCAGATTCTGAAACAAAATCCTGGATTCAGCTCATGCTGCAATCATAATTATAAACCTTTAGGTCAGTCAGAATCCCATGACTTTGACAAGCCGATCGCCTGTCTGACTATCAAGATATTTATGATTGAAAATCGAAATTTCAAAAAAAAGTTTTCCTAACGGTTTTTTATAACACAACAGTGTACTGGGGAAAACGAGTATGGTAAAACCGGTCACTCAAAGATTTTTTACTTTTATGAGACACTTCATGATAATTTTGAAGCGCAATTTGTTTAGGGCTTTAATACGACACCATAATCACAGACACTGATAACACGTAGGGCCATGCATCTCAGATTGAACATTGTTAAACGATGCCTTTAAGGCAGGCAACCAGCCCATGCCTCCCTTTAAACCCAGTCTGGAATTCCTCAACTAGAAATGCCCCCTAGTCATTTCTTTTCTTCAGAATTGTACCTCTGAAGGAACCCTGGATCCGCTTCTTTTTTAGCACTAACGGACAGAGAAGGGGGGGGGGGCATTTTCCAATTTTAACTTTAACAAATCAAGCATGATACCAAAATGGGATTTCTTGTAAATAATGATTATACTGACAAATGTTGTCTGTTATAAAATTACCTATAAACTCACTCAATCCTAATTGTTTATATTATTATTCATCCAAAGCATTAATATTTCATTTATTTATTTATTTTGCGGATAGCAAGGCACGACATAAAGTGTTCACCTTTACGTTTGTCTCCTTCCAATCTACTCACTCTACAGGGTAAAAAGAGGAATTACCACTGATATCTTACCTAATGCTCGATACAGCAGTGAATTGATCCCTAGAGCAAAGGCCTTCTGTGAATTGGCAACACACCTGTAGATAACGAGAAAGCGAGAATGTAATAAATTCATTCTATATGATTTCTATCAAAAACTTGATAGCATAGAATTTCAAGAAATCATCTTTAGGTCAGTTTTAATGGCCTCTTTTTGTTGCTTATAGAGATTACATGAATGTTCGGATTATGTAATATGTCATTTTCATGTTTGCACATTTTCCATGGGCGATGCACAGGGGTACTGAATTACCTTAGGTTGAATTTTCAAAAAGCCTTTGCTATCATAATGGTGATGTAATACATTCATCAGCACTATCATCATTTATTAAAGTCAGCATTTTCCCTCTTACTGACCTTTTGCACCTTGATGACACTTCCTTCCTCCACTTTTGCTTGTCTACTGTTTTCTGTCTTCACTATATCTTTCCATGAAATCTTCGGTCTTTCCTTCTTTCTTATGCCGTCCACTTCTATATCTCACACTCTTTTCACAGGTTCATACTACCCTACTCAACACATGACCCATCCATCTTAATCCACTTCTCTAAATACCACTTCCACCATAGTTTTCTTCCAGACCCCAACCTTTCCATGAGCTCACTTATGTGCTTTCTATCGCACAGTTTCACACCACATATCTTCCGTATCATGTTATCCCCAAGATACATGTACCTTCCACTTACACTTACTAACAAGCATTTATTGCTTTCTTAGCTGTCAGGTAAAATAACCACCACTATCACTATAACCCTATCACTATCACTTATGTTTTCACACTGTTCGAGGAGTTTGGTAAACTCCAAGATATTATGAATGAATGAGTGAATGAGCTCTGGTTATGAATGAATGAATGGTGCCTTATTTTACCTGACTGCTAAGAAAGCATAAATGCTTGTTAGTAAGCAACGAGACGGCCGACAGCTACGAGGGACCTGGTAATGAGGATTAATGCCTTACCAAAGGGCACCAGCGCATCGCCTTGGTTTCGAACCCGGGTCACCGGATGACGAGACCACTGCTCTACCGACTGAGCTATCGCGCCTTACGAATTGAGAGCTAACGTTTAGGGGGTGATGATGGCCGCTCGACCGTGGTCAATCATTGTCGAGTTCGTCCTTACCTGAGCATTGCTGTGATCGACGGGACGATGGCGAAAAACGTGCTTAATAGCATGATGAAGAGCAAGGCTAGGAAGAGGTTTTGCTGAGGGCATTCATAGCCACACTTTCCCGTTACTGCCCGAGTAGTACCATCTACGGATGCGTCTATGCAGCTGCAGTCAGAGTATTCCTAAAACGATACGTAAACAAAACAAAAATAATAGAAAAGTTTTCATTAATTTGTGCTTTAAATCAATAACACAATTTCGCGTGAAAATGGGCTGACGATTGAAAGAAAACAATAGTCAGAGTTACTAGAGATACGTAAACACAAACAAAATGATAGCAATTTTTTTCATTAAATTGTGCTTTAAATCAATATCACAATTTCGCGTGAAAATGGGCTGACGATTAATACAAAACAATAGAGTTACTTTTTTTTAAATCTGCATTATTGCATGACTTAAATCTTTACGATACGTGCTTCCAAATGTAGATACTTCACTGTTTAAATGATTTGGTAGCCTAAACATACATTATTCTAATACGCATAATCCGAGAACAAATTATACCAAATCAGTCGTCAAACACAGTGGTCTCCACTGAACTCACTTTTAGTATAGTTTAGGGATGGAAATTTGTCTAGAAGCCTCAATCAAGCCCCCCCCCCTCCCCCTCTCTCTCTCTCTTTCTCTCCCTCCTCTCTCCGAGTCCCTGGATTCGACGCACCTGACCGAAAACGTTTTTATTCTTATTCGAAACAATTGTCAATTGAACGTCGGGCTCATGGTTAATCAATAATTTAACTAAATATTTTAGAAACAGGAATTGTTACTGCAGGGCCCTTCAGGACCACAATATACGAGGTTTCCCATACTGACATAACATGTCATTATCACCATCAGGCGCGTACGCAGGGGGGGGGGGTTGTGGGTTGAACCCCCCCCCCTCTGCGATTTTTTTTAATTTTTTTTATAACATTATATTTTTTTTAAATAAAAAATTATGCCACTGGCTGACCTAAAAAGGTCACCTTACCCCCCCCCCCCCCCCAACGGAGCAAAATGTCAAATTTTCAAATTTCGAGACCAAAAAAGAAAAGAAAAAAGGTCCTCTTACCCCCCCCCCCCCCCCCCCCCCCCCCCCCCCCCGCTTATTCAGCGGCTGGCGGAGTCGTTGCTAAATTTTCGGCCCGATTTAAAAATGTTAAACCCCCCCCCCCCCTTAAAAAAAAAATCTGCGTACGCCCCAGAGCATCATCATCATCATCATCACCATCATAACTCGATGATGCCCATACCTTGACATCGTCGACTTCAAACATGTTAAGACAGCCGGCGTGACAAGGTGAATAGTAGAGGACATTGTCGCTGCCGCACACCGGATCGTAATCGTTGGAGCAGTGACAGTCTGCGTTACAGGGCGCAGTCAGGTTCCCTTCGTCTCCAGTGAAAGGCAATGATCTGCAAATTGGCAACAAAAGTCATTTAAAGATAAAGTTGAGTTCTGGTCATGCGATTGAATAGTGAAAGAAACGGTGTGGAATTGATCAGAAAAGGTTGCTTGTCTAGCATTTAAGTATTGGTGTGTACTGCAAGGTTCTGGAATCGCCAAAATGATAAGAAATTTGGCCCTGTCTTGGTAAAGTTACAAGCACTGTACACAGAAAGATGTAAATGGGATTTTACACGATCATGTGGCATAAAAATCCGTCCCGATTTTTATGCTGTTACATGCCATATTTAGAATATGAAGGCATTTGAAGATCCATGCTTTTCAGGAACATGTTTTATCTGATATTCTTCCACACTTGCATAATAACAATGATAACGCTCACAATTTTTGTTTCACCACTTCCCAAAACTCAACCTTCTCTTTAACGAACAGAGCCCCGGAACAGAAAGGTTTGCAATCAATTGTAAAAGGACAATGGCCAATCAAGATCATCGTTGATTGAACATGATTTTATATCGTTAAAGGGCTGACTATTAACCAATCAGAATCGTTAATTCAAATTTGCAATAGATCGCAAACCTTTGTTTTACGTGGCCCTGATTTAAGATATTTGATGAACTCTCAGTAACTAAGTAACCATTCAGTTGATTTTTGTGCCGCATGGAATGTTTATTGTATCTCATATATATGTGTATGACCATCCAAAAATGATCAATGAGACACAGAGAGAGGGGGTCTGCAAAATACACGGCTGCAAGTTTAAATACAATCACTTGAATTTGATAATCTCGGATTATCATGATTTATAGAGTCATTAATCAAATGGGTTTCGAACCACTGTTCTATTCTACTCGTGAATCATCACACCCATTTACATTGATTTGTAATTGTTGTTTTTTGTTTGCTAGTTTTTGTTATGTGCAGAGAATCAAACCAACATATTCAAATCATGTCACGCGAAATCTCAAATTCGTACTTGTTATTGTATTCGACGGTCACGCCAGCGAAGTCGACGTTGGGACAGGAGATGATGAAGACGAAGAGAGCAGCGAGAGATAAGGTGAGGACCCCGATACAGAACTTGATCATGCCTTTGAACTCGAGCTTGAAGTACCGCACGATGAGCCCACCGACGATGCAGCCGATGAGACTGGATGGGATGACCATTACGCCTGCATGGTTTGGAGAAAGATGTATAAAACGTTGTCGAAGGGTTTATTCCGATTTAGCAACATGAAGTATTTTAAAGGTGGATGCTATTCCCCTTAAGATACCTGGTTGCAGGAGAGAATTCCTAACTATACCAAAAGCTTTCCTGACATAGCAACACTAATATGTCAATAATTCCAGATAGTGACACCTAGATGTATACCTGGTTGGAGAAGACTTAGTGAAGAGCCTTTTCTCTTAACTTCAGCTTTCCTGACATAGCAGCACTAATGTTTCAAGTTGGATACCATCATTAGAGATACATATTTGTATATCAAGTTGTAGAAGGCATTGTGTATAGTCTTTACTTTATCTTATATTTTGCTGATATAGCAACAATAATGTTTTTTATGTCGATTCCATCCTTATGGATAGATGAAGAAAACATAAAGAATACTTAAACATTTTCCCCTAAATTTTCCGACTTGTTTTTTATGATGGATTCATCATAATATAAGCTTTTATTCACATCAGGCCAATGAGAATCATTCGTCACCAGGCTTAACTGAAGAACAACAAAAATAAATGACATGTTTTTTTTTTCTTCTACCAATGATTATATAGTAAAATCATTGGCGACCAGAGGTATCAACTAGTAAATCAATAATGATAAATCAAAAATGATGATAATTGTTAGCATCATATGTATTTAATGACTTGCCATTACATCGTTTTTATTACTGTTGTATCAATCGAATATTATGTACATGTTTTGTTACCTTGTATATGCCTTACTTTGTAAATGCTTTTCATATGCAGTTAATGTGGAAATAAAACCTAAACAAAACTATAAAAAACTGAATAGTTCATGACGAGGCGGTCTTCAAAATCCATAATTTGTTAAATCCATACCTTCTGCAATCGCACCAACCCACCGGCATTCCGTGGTCATATCATTCCAATAAAATAGTTCGTCACCCGGTTAAACAGTAACGAGCACAGAGATTAATCGTCCATAACCTTGCACTGCGCCAATAACAAAGGTCAAAACATGGACCTACTCTTAGTAGGTGCATGGTCAAGAAAAATCTTGATCTCACACACTGGGCAAGTATCAGAATCACAGAAACGTAAGTAGAGCTGCAGAAGAGAGAGAGCAAGACGCCCTCTCTCGCCAAGCCTTGCGGAAATCATCGAAATCGGTGGATAGCGCCAACAAACCCAACAACAACAACAACAAATGCAAAACTCACCGGCAACCAGGGCAGCCGTGCCCGATGTGAAGTTGAACTGGGACTCGAGATACTTGGGTCCAAAGACGGCGATACTGGCCAGGATAAACCATTCCATGCAGGAAGCACCGTTCAGACACATGAATGGGACGTTCTTGAGGAGGTTTCTGGCAGCTTTGGGGAAGTCCTTGATCTTGTTGCCGAACCCTGCCCGAGCATTGAAGGTGGAGCCCTTCTGAGCCTCCTCTTTGCGGGCCGCGTTCAGTGCGATGGAACCTGCAGGTGAGAAAATAAAAAAATACATATAGGTTAACATTTTTGACTGTAACCACTGGGCGTTGTGGCGTGCGCCTGTAATCCAGCTAACAATGGAAGTTACAAACTGATTCAGTTGACGCAGGTTTCGAAACTGAGTCACGTCTTTCGGATGGTGACTTTTAAAGGTCGGTCCCCTGACGTAAATAATCATATCTGATTGATACACGTCTGTAAAAACCCACAGTAACTAAAGATGATAATAGTGACGTCTTATTTTACCGAGGGTAGTCTCATCAGTATTAATAATGCTCTTTTTACAAGTCCTCTGCAATTATTATTACCCCAGTATTTCTAGGTACCCACTTACACCGTGGTCGAGAGGGACAAATGTAAGTAAAGTAAACTGGTAAATAATGGGCGTAGGTTGCAAACAACGAACAAACTACCGTCCCAGATCAGGTCGTCATCTTCCTTTTTTGTTAAAGATACATACAGAAGAATATCAGTAAGACGTCAACGATGCTTAAAAGTATCTATGTCTTCAGCATTATTCAATTACGACACGTCGACTAATGCGAGACAATTGTAAAGATAGGATTTCGTCACCATAGAGGCAGATCGACATCCGTAGTTATGGAAATTCAACATTTACCATGTAAAACATTATAGCATTTAACGATTCAAGAATTGTTGTCATGGTGATGACGTAGGGTCATTAAGTTGTTCAAGTCATTAGCATTTAGTTTATTTCACTTTCTTACAATATTATTGAACCAAATGCGTTCGCCCATGCATCCTTTCGAGAAACGTATGATTATCGTCTTATATTCAAAGTAGTAGAGTTATGATGCCAAATAAGGCGATAGCCTGCATCTGGAAAGACACCTCCTCACAGTCAAAGACCCCCCCCCCCCTCCCCCCACCCAAGGAAAAAACAACCCTTCCATCCTTAATATACTACGTTGAACCATATGACCTATATTAACCCGGGAAAGCTTTACAGAATCCTAATACACTGTCGCTCATAAAGGTGGAATATTTTTTTTTTATCCGCATTTATGGAATTATTTTAAAAACAATTTAAAAATACTAGATCTAGATAATAGTATACATTCTCAGATTTTATTGAACAATGATTTGCCAATGTGTGTTTTGCGTGACTGCTAAATCATGTATATGTTACTATGCTTATCAACTAGGGGACCTATGCCCTTAATTCATAAATGACATTAATGAGGAGTAATGCCCCACAAAAGGGCCCTTATATAGCACATCGACACGGTTTTGATCCTGGGGCCTCACAGTTACGAGGCCATTGCTTTGTCACTGAACCATGACTGTACGCAGCGGGGGCTAGGGTAGGGGGCAGTTTCCATAAATTAAAAAAAAAACAGAAAATTTTCAATAATTTATTGCATTTTACCCCGGTTCCCAACATAAAAAAATCTTCTGGACGGCCTTGCATTATGGCTCAAGGCATGGGCACACAGAAGATTTTTTATGTTGGGGACCGGGGTAGAATGCAATAAATTATTGAAAATTTATTGCCTTTTCTGTGTTTTTTTAAATTTATGGAAACTGCCCCCTACCCTAGCCCCCGCTGGGTACAGTCATGGTTCAGTGACAAAGCAATGGCCTCGTAACTGTGAGGCCCCAGGATCAACACCGTGTCGATGTTCTATCTTAGTGCCCTTTTGTGGGGCATTAATCCTCATTACTGTCATTTATGACTTAAGGGCATAGGTCCCCTAGTTGATAAACATAGTAGCATATATACATGCTTTAGCAGTCAAGCAAAACACACATTGGCAAATCATTATTCAATAAAATCTGAGAATGTATACTATTATCTAGATCTAGTATTTTTAAATTATTTTAAAAATAATTCCATCAATTGGGATAAAAAAAAATATTCCACCGTTTTGAGCGACAGTGTATATTGAGGCATAATGGCAAGAAAGGTAATTGCTGCATCGACAACCAGCCCCTCCCCTACATCTTCATAAACTTAAAGACCCCCCCCCCTCTCTCTCTCTCCCTCTCTCCCCGACATGAACCTGAAAAAGATTTATAGGGAATCCCAGGTATAATGACAGGAAAGGGAATTGCTGCAACCACAAAGAGCCCCCAGTACATCCCCCACCCTACCCCCATCATTCCCCTTCACACCATTCTGAGGTACGGTATGTATTAACCTGGTAAAGCTCTAGGGAATCCAATCAGAGGTATGATGACAAGCAAGGCGAGAGCTGCATCGATGAAGAAACCCATCCACCAACCACCAATCCATAGAGGACTCTCAGGCGTCAATCCAAAGCTATCAAGAAAAATATACACACACACCCACACTATTATCAGTAATGATAGTAATAGTAATATTAATAGTCATTATGCTGATTACGTAACGATGAAAAGAATGCTTAAATGGTCAGATAATGAAAGGTAGAATAACAACAACAAAATACATTGTAATGGCGTATCCAGATTTTTTTGTCTAGCTATATATACGTGTCAATATTTTGCCCCAAAAAATTGTAATTGAGTATTTGGGGGGCCTGCAATTCAGGGAGTGGTGTACCATGTGCAAGATACCTTAATGGAGTAACCAAATAAAGAGCGGAAAATGTATTTTATAATTACATGAGTATATAGCATTCATTATAGCATGGGATTTGGATACCATGCAGCAAATTTCGCATAAGGTGTCGATTTTTATTGCTGGAACGTCAACTTTTCGTTTCCTAGGATATTTGGAGCAAAGAAAACTGGCAAATTTTTGACACTTTATTTTTAGTGATTTCGTCATTGAAATACACTACATAAGAAATGAAATATACCACTAGACCACAATCACTGCCCGAATGTGAGATGAGGGTCCCCAAATATTGGTAATTTCTTAATTCACGGGGGTCTGTAGTACCGCCCCCCTCCCCCTCGTACACCTATGTATGGAGGGTATTAAGAAGAGGTTAAACTCACTCGTTTGGATCTTTATTGACGTCTACATAGAAGGTTAGAAAGAGTCCACCGAGAATGTAGCCAATAGCTGGTCCTAATGTCGACATAGCCTGGAATATACCTGTCAAAAATATATAATAGGGTTAAAGTGTGAATCACTTGGGACCCGTTTCACAAAGCCTTCTTTCAATGATAAATGACAAAAATCAGTGACTAATCTGCTGATAACCAATCAGAAGCAAGGATTTCAGTAGCTTATAACAAAAACTGTCATTTGTCACTGATGAACAGTTTTGTGAAACGCCCCCCTGATCACAAAAAGGAGATGAGCATGCACTCAAATTTTTTTGTAAAAAGTCACAAGAAGCATTTCTCGACTCCAGTTGAATAAGATAACTGTGCCTAGCTTGCAAAGGTAGTTCTAATTTACTTCAATAATTAGGATCAGAATTGTGAAAACATCACAATCTATCATCTGCTTGGTGATTAACATATATAAGGGGGAAGAAGAACACTTTGGCAATGGTTACGTTTTGAACAAATCGGAAAGTAAACGTGTAATTTAGTAATCTAAAAAGAATAGCTACCATGTCGTATTTTCTCATACTATTCACCATGTTCATCATAGAATCGTTATCCTCTGAGATGTTTCATCCATACATTTACACAAATACGCGTACATGTCGTTTTTCCTGTCAAATTGTTTATTTATATGTGTACAATCTTAGATATAAATAAGACGGGCAAAATTGAGTGAAAATAAGGTAAGAAATGGGAAAGGGTGTGGGTGGGGGAAGGAGGGGGTCATCATTTTATTGTTCGACCGTATAATCTGTGATCATCCCTAATTATAGACTAAACTGAAAATGGAGGTGAATGGGATGGATATTTACCTATGTAAATGGCGACCAACGTAGGTTTGACGTTGTCATCTATATATGTAAGACCCAGTGTGTAGATAGGTGAGGCACCGAGCCCGTGAAGGACCTGCGCTGCTATAAACACGGCGTAGAATTTGCTTAGACTGGTCTCTCCTGGCTCGCAGCCTCCGCTGTCGGTACCGTTGATGGCACAGGTCGAGATATCTGACGCCTGTATGAAATAGAGAAGGACGGAGAGACGGGTGGGGAGGGTAGATGAAGAGGGTGAGGGAGACAGAGACAGGGAGAGGGTGAGAGGGAGGGGAGGGGAGGGGAGGGGGAGGGAGAGGTAAAGAGGGGAAAGGGAGAGGAAGAGAAAGAAGATGGATGGTTAGGGGAGAGGAAGGGGGTGGGAGGAGAGGGTGGGAGGGGAGAGATTGGGCGGAGGGATGGTCAGGGGAGAAGGAGAGAGAGAGAGAGAAGAGAGAAGAGGGATAAATATACGTACATCTTTTCTTTCTTCTACTTCCTGACATTTTCCAGAATAATTATATAAGAGCGTCGCTTGAACATAAATGTCGTATATGGGTGTTGCCAACTAGTTTGAAGAAATGTCCCAAAAGGCAAGTAATTTGAGGATTATGGGGAGGGGGGGTACTCATATTTTTCAAGTTTGTCGACCAGAGACTAGTTCTCCTTTAAAGGGGAAGCCCCGCTCGACAAGAGGTATATTTGAATAAAAGGTAAACAAGATTTTGAAGAAATAGAAAATCGGTTAGGGGAAATGCAATAAAGAGGAATTCAAGAGCTACAGTACATCATGTCTATTGTTATCGTTTTTAATTACCAAAACTATTCTTCAGCCAAATTCTTTAGTTTTAATTGAGCGTTATTATTATTATCATTGCAACCCCGGGCAATCCCACAATACACCCATGCACTTACATCCCTGGGTGCGTAGTAGGGCGTGGCGAAGTGAGGCAACGTGAAGAGCAGGGACCCCATCGCAAAGATGAACGCCCCCACGCCCAGCCACCTGGGCTTGTGCGCCTTCTCGCCGAGGTAGGTGACGAAGACGATGACGATCATGACGGAGAAGTCGTAGCAGCTGGAGATGAAGCCGCTGCGGGCGCTGGTGAGGCTGAAGCGACGCTCGAGCGTGGTGGTGATCACGTAGATGATCCCGTTGACGGTCATGCTTTGGGCGATGACGAAGAGGCAGAGGAAGAGGAGGTAGCCCTTGGAATTATTGAAGCACTTTGAGAGAGAGAGAGAAAAACGAGTGGAAAGGGTTTAGCATCTCGATGTCCGTGGTAGATTCGTGGTGATTATGATTAGTAAACATGATGGCCATTTTCCGTATGATTTCAATTTTTCTCAACCAGTTAAGATGCATGGTATGTGGATATAAACCAATTGTATGGTACTTACATTATAATATTCTCCACACTTCCATGGAATCATGTTACCATTAAACTAACCATCATTTTGTATACCCACCCATATACGTCTTTTTTGTGTATTTCTGTTTAATTTTGTTCTCTGTTTAGTTTACCCGATATATACAGTAAAGGCATACACCCAATGGTGTTCCATAAACTCTGAGTCAAGAACTAACCTATCGTAAACCCTAAAGAAAGAACTAGGGCACCAAGAATTAAAGATACCGGGCCCCGTTGCATGAAACTTACCACTGATGGTAACTTTGCCATCAATATTAACTACCATGGCAACATCACTGAACATTTAATTAAAGCAAGGTTTCCAGGGAAGTTATCGTCGATGGCAAAGTTTCCATCAATACTAAGTTTTATGCAAAGGGGCCCGGGGAGTGTTTCACAAAGATCCCAAGTCGAACTTAACTCTAAGTTGGACTTAAATATTATGGAGAGCCATTTGTAGCCTTAAAATAAAATATATTCAAAAGCAAAGATTCAAGTATTTTAGACTTTTTATAAATTCCACATGAAGAACATGAAATCTCCTTGATAATAGAAAATATCAATGATTTGAATCAACATTTTATGCCTTTAAAACAACTTTACAAAATATTTTCATAGATGCTAACGGCTTCCCATAACTTTTAAGTCCAACTTAGAGATAAGTTCAACTTAGGATCTTTGTGAAACACCCCCAGGATTGTCGTCATGAGAATGATTACCTGTATGAACCCCGGTCTGATGCCGAACCATCCGCACTTTGGATTATCGTAATCGTCATCGTGTTCCACATCGTCTACCATTTCATTACTTATACCGTTCGTTTTCCCGTGATCCTCGACATCATGAGCCTTGTCATCGTCGAGATCGACGTTATCGTAGGCTGTGTTGACGTATGTGTTTTCCTGGTCGGGTGCGTTCTTCTCATCGTCCGGGTCGACGTTCTTGTGGGCGTTGCTCTTATATCCTGTTTCCTGGTCGTCGGACTGTGTACCCCTGGATTCCATGTTGAAATGAACTCAGGGTACCACCGGATCGAACACTGATTTCAAGACGAAAAAGAAAAGAGCCTCATTTTAAGTTTACCACACATCCTCCGGAGACTGTTGCTCTGGGTTTTCAAAATAGTACATAATCATTTACATAAATTAGCAATTATTTCTTCATTATACATAGTTATAAAGTTTTCAGTACATTAAATAAGATGCATACAAACACGAATATTTTTTCAATGAAAAAAGATAAATTACTAAAAACGCAGGAGACCGCCATTATGAGCACTACTTGAGTTCCAAACTTGAACCCAGGAATCAACACTAGAAATAACTCTTTCCTGAAATAATGGGCCAAAACAACAATCATAACCCTAACCATTACCATTGCCCTTTATTTTTGAGGAAATACAGCCCGGACCTAGGGAGCAAAATATTGTCGGATCTATTATTCTTCTTATTTTGTTTGGTAATTACTAATACGTGTACCTTCAATAGATAGGGGGAGACAAAATTAAAGTATGCCCAAATGGTTTGATCTCTGATAATGTGTGTTTTTATTGTGCCCTATATACAAATAAGATAAGAAATCAAAATTTGTAATGCCAATCTTCATGGCCTTTACGAAGAAAAAAAATTAGTAATGATTGTTTCGTTTTCAAGAGGTTTGAAGACCTGAATAATTTTCATATCTATTGACCTCATCATAACTGACCTGCTTGAAAAAGATTTTGGCGTGATTTGAAAAGAGCTTTGTCATTCTGATGACCGCCATTTTTAATTGAACAGTGGTTATGTAAAGTGATAATAATTATCGCATATATGATAATTTTGTAAATCGAACTATTGATTCGATGATTCTCTGATAACCGAATGATGAGTTCTTAATGGATATTCTCTTTTGTTTTAATTAAAATTAATTGTTGCTAGGTTGAATCTTATTATACCTCTGTCGAGAACAGGATACATGATGATGCAGATAATTATAAAAGGTAGGAAAAAGATGATCGCAACTACTTTCGAAAATCAACCTATGGTAATTTCAATAGCCTTGTACGTGACCTCTTAAAATGGGCGGGTATTACAATCACGTATTACGTAAACAGAACATGATTTATATGGGACATCCAATAGGGTATTGAAATTGCTTTTGACTTAATTTTTTTTAAAAATTAGTTGCGATGATGTTGAAAGGACTTGAATTAATTACCAAATGGCATAGAATACAAGAAAACCATCTCTTACAGCTAATCCTTAGATCATAGGAAATACGAGAAGAGAAATTCAAAAGGAGTTACAGACCACTGCCATTACGCACATAATATTACTTTACGTCATTCAACTTCTGAGCTGATATTATGTATTTTCTTGCAGTTACAAAGCTTTTCACAATCATTTGCTCCACAGCGTAGTATAACGACCGCTTAAACAGTGATAAAAACACTTCATAAACACCAGTTGAACTAATATAAACATAATCAGAGTGAGCCATGCTCCCTTCCGAAGAAAAATTACGAGTAAATTAATTACTCTACAACACATAAACAAAGATATTTTGTCAGAAATTATACGAGAATAACAATAAGGGTTTGGCACGAGTATCAGATATTGCGGTTTGAAGGTCAACCCATCGTAATGAGAAGGTTTCAACTTGAGAAAATTAATCACAGATTAAACTCACAGCTCAAAGGTGAAGTATACTTTAAAGTAAGTAATCTGTTTACGATCATATCAAACTTGATTATTTTTTTCGGCCAAGACGGTGACTGGACACAATTCTACCACTGGAACTGATTGAAAGTTACCAATAATTCTATGGTATGGTTTTCATCGCAGTGTTCATAGAAACGAATTGGTTCTGCTGAAAGTCAGTAAGGCTATAATGGCATAAATAAGAATGATGTCAAAATAGAAAGAAAACTTGAAGGAAAATTGAATAATCATAAAAATGTAGACAAAGACAAAGACCAAACGAAGGACCGTAAAGAGGATAAATCCATGTTTATAAAAAGTGAAAATGAACGAGAACTAACATAAACAATACGAAGTAAATCTAATGATGTAAGGTTACAAAGAAATGGTAGAATTATCAATACTGAAAAGGGCGTTTTCCTTGTTTTCATTTATTTTGTAAAGTTCCGCGGGTATAATAGTAACCGTATCAGTGACAAACAATGATACAGCCTCATTCAGTATCCCTGCGAGATAAAACAATGTACCCCTAATTCTGATAGAGAGCGGTGACGTGTTTAGCGGGTTTGAACTCGAGTGGGGGTGAGGGGCTGCGATCACTGGGGACGGAGGTCTTATGTCACCCTGGATTGTGTTTTAGTGGAAGATCATCCCCAGAGGTTTTAAGAACAAATATAATTATGTTTCCTCACAAACCCTTCCCCGGTCGGTCATTAAGCTTCATTGGTTGTGCCCCCCCCTCCCCCTCCCCCTATGTACATAACACAAACTTGTCACCCTTGAGGGGCGTACGCCTTGACCGCGCCCAGATGCATACAT
This sequence comes from Strongylocentrotus droebachiensis, assembly GCA_035222895.1. Classification (NCBI taxonomy): domain Eukaryota; kingdom Metazoa; phylum Echinodermata; class Echinoidea; order Camarodonta; family Strongylocentrotidae; genus Strongylocentrotus; species Strongylocentrotus droebachiensis. Next base: position 21,252 of record JAVYIG010018115.1, read on the forward strand.
CCATGCTAACGGAAGGTGATTGAAAACAATTACAGGGCCCGATGCAAAATGCAAAACTTTATTCGTGCATGCAATCGTCGTCGACCAAAAAAATAAAGGGGTACCTTTGCCCCCCCCCCCTATTCCCATGTCTGGTTCCGCCTATGGACCGATTTAATGCTAATGACGCTCATTCGCTTTAATTAGTAACCTGCCTGTTTGCTTAAGGAACCACTATTTGATACCGAATGGATTTAGTGTGATAGAGCTATCTTAAATTATCAGTTCGAAATGCTACCACAGCAGATTGTAATTCTGATTTGAAAGAATTGGCACATATTGTAATGCATTATTTAATGCATTGTTGTTGTTGTTGTAACATAAATGTACTATTAATCAATGCGCATTTAATACTGAAAAAAAACTTAAACTAAAAAAAGAAAGAAAGTAACACACATAGATATATAGAGAGAGGGGGAGGTGCATAGAGAGAGAGAGAGAGAGAGAGAGATACAGAGACAGAAAGACAGACAGACAGATATAGAGACAGACATATGGGTAGAGAAAGAGACAAAGAACGAGGAAAATCGACAATGTCCAACATAATTGTCAAGTCATTTGCGTAATGAGAAATTAATTTCATGAATAACGTCCACGTATGCACAGTCCCGAATTTTACTACACTTTGTACAATTCATGTAGTAATTAAGGCCCTTGATCATACTTTCTATCATAATCATTCATACAGACTTGAAGACATTTTTTCGTAATTGTTTTATCACATCAAATTTACTGTCGTTTCGTACCGGCGATGGTATTGAATGCTTGCTTGCTCAATTATTTATTGATCGATTGATTGGTTACGAATCTCGATGTAGATCATTGATATATTTGAATATATACAAGTCATTAGTTAAATAAAATGCGGTTTGGTTATTCCTACACTGCAAATTCGTTGTGTAACGTTGTGTAACGACTTTACCCAAAATTGGATGGTTCACTCCTAACACAGGGGTTATGTTATTTTGCTATTGCAGCCCCTAAATTATGGAACAGTTTACAAGTATTATTCGTCAATCCCCATCTGTATAGTCTTTTTAGGCAAGTTTGAAGTATTTTTTGTTTAATAGTAATTTATAGGGCAGTTTATAATTATCTGTAATGTTATTATTAGAATTATGTATTATTATTGGTGTACGTTCATTTTACGTTGTACC